>VZRS01011959.1:20901-35431 GCA_013398055.1 Ifrita kowaldi | reverse complement strand
ATTTCTTGGTAATTCACTCTGGTGCCCCAGCTCACCCCAAATCTTGACCCCCAGCCTGTCCCCATCCAGGACACCGGGAAAGGGTGACAACACCGGGCTGTGGAAGTTACAATTTTGGGGATCTCCTGCCCAGGAAAGCCCCACAACTTCACATTCACCCCAGAACTGGGGAAAAAGACAAACTCTAAGTAAATGGAACTTTTTTCCCCTTTTTAATTCCCCTAAGGGAATGCTGCATCTCAATCTTGCGTACTTCAAACCTTCATCTAAACACACCAAGTCCAACCGTGACTGGGAACAGCCCTTGGCGCGAAAAACATCTCCTGGGTGGGTGTGGGACGTGGGTGTGACAGAGGGACCACTTGCAGGACGTAGGTGACAGTGTCCACCTTATTTTGGGGGGCAGGAGGTGCTTTCTGGGCCACAAAGTGGCCGCAGGAATTTGCCTCAATCAGTGGGAGAGGGAAGTTCTCGGAGTTCTTATTTAATGTAGATATGGAGTAAGAGAATCCGAGAAAACCGGAATCCACAATCCAGAAAAAGTCGGAAGGGACTCGCGAAGGTCACCGAGTTCAACCGTTCCCCTGGAATGCCAAGGCTGCCTCTTGTCCCCGAGTGCCACATCCACACGGCTTTTAACTCCATTTCTCCAAGGAAAAGGGGGAAACAGGACCCAGGTAAATGTAGGATGCAGGAGCAGGGATAAAATCGGATTCAAAGGCAGCTCCCAAGGGTTTGTTATCCGAAAGGAAGGACGAATCCAGCTGGGACGCGTTGTCCTCTGTGCTGGTATTCACACTTCCATTCGGGACAGGGGAGGTGGAAAAGGGAAGGATCTGCTCTGGACTTCAAGGCATGTCCCAAACCAGGATTAGAATTCAAATGACCTTGGTACGATGAAGTAAAAAAAAAAAAAAAACCAACCAAGTGAAAAAACCCCCCTGAATTCAGGATAAATTTTCCCTTTGAATCCCATTGGGAGCAGAGGGAAGCATTCTGCTGCAAAACCCAAAGGTTTCAGGTTCAAAACCCACAAAACAAGGGGGTTTCTCACAAATGTGGGGTCACCCCGGATAAGTGAGGGTGTGGAACTCCCTGATCCTGGGTGTTTGAGATGCTGAAAGTTTTCCTGAGTTCACAGGGAAGCTAAAAAAAATTGGTGACAGAGAGAAACATTAAAACATCCAGAAATTGTGCCCAGTTCAGGAAATCCCAAAGGCAGGAATCGTTATAGACTGTGAGAGGATTTGGTGGAAACCTTTCCATGCATTCCTCGTCCTCCTTTGGGATTTGCGGCTTTAGGAAATGGGATATTGTGTGAGGTGGAGGTTTGGGCTGACCCATTCCGCTGGTTTTATGTCCTAAATCCCCCAAAATTCCAGGCTTTGGAGAAGGATCTTCCCCCTGTCAGTGAATTGAGTCTGGCTCACCCGCAGCTCACGTTTCGAACCTGACAAGTGTCAAACAGGAAATTTTTGGCTCCAGTGGGAGGACATGCTCAGGTAGGGGATTTTAGCAACAAAAAGACGAATTTTGGGAAGAATCTGAACCTTTTTCTCCCTCTTTTCCTCTCTCTCAGCACCTTGGCTCCAGTCCAGGGTGTTTGATTGGTAGGCTGGGTGTCAGGTTTATCAGAAATTTGGCGTCAGTGTTATCAGAGATTTGGTGTCAGGTTTATCAGAGATTTGTGTGTTCCTCCACATCCAAATTTGGGGAAACTCCAGATAGATCCCCACGACGGATTCTTGCCCTCCAGCACCTCCAATTCTTTTCCAGAGGATGATCAAATATTGAGGAATCTCAACACTGGGAGCAATGCTCCGAGAAATCCCGTGACCGCCATCCAGAGAATTTTTTGGCTTTATAAAAGGAGGGAAAACCACTAAAAGAAGGATCACAGTCCCTTTTGCCCAAAATCCTGGGTGTTAATGCGCTAAATCTGGGATTGGACATTCCCTTCTCTCCTGTCCGCTGCAGGGATTGGGAAGGGCTGCGCAGACACCATAAAGCAGCGCAGGAAAATAATTCCCACACGGATTCTCCTTCTCTCCGTGGGCACCGCATCCATGGTGGGCTCTCCTTCCAAAGCCAAAATAAAACGGCGTTCCCAAAGTCCTGAAGATGGAGGAGGGAAGGTTTAGGTGGGATATCGGGAAGGAATTCCCAGCTGTGAGGGCGCTCAGGCCCTTGATATCCTTGATAGGCCATGGATAACCGTTCAAGGAGATTAAAGATTTTTAAAAAGGGAAGAGTATCAAGAGAAAAAACTCTTTAGAAACCGTTTTCTGAGCCACGGAGAAATAAATCCGTAGGTCCCCACTAATCCATGTGGGATGGGGACCGGGTCCAACAGGTCCTGCCTGTTAAGCCCGGCTTAACGCCCAGATGGAGCCCTTGCTTTGGGAGAGGAGGAATTGGGTGCCCTGCTGCCCTTGGTGCCGGGCTGAGCTTCTCGGTGCTGTCACTCCCGGCTGGCCCTGAGCCTGACTCGCTCAAGGTGTGGAATAACACCAGGGAGCCGGGAGGGCTGAGAGGAGCCGGGCTCAGCCCCTCCGCTGTTGTTTTCCGCTCCCTCCTCATCTTCCGGGAGTTTTGGGAATGGCGCGTTCAAGCTCAGCTTAGCAGGTGACGAGGGCTGGAATAAATAACGGGGCCAGCGCGTGCAAAACCTTTAACAAAGGAATTCTCTGGGATGAATCAGGGATGCACGGAGGTTTCAGCACCCCAAAACAAAAAGGGTTTTCCTCACCGCGGCAGCTGGCGTTGTGCATCTCCTCTCTCTTTTTGCAGGCACAGCTGGGAAACAGCTGCCCAAGGCTCCCTGGGCTTGGCCATACGTTTCAAGGCCTAAATTTTCTGAGGAACATTCGTTGCATCCCTAAATATTCCGAGGATGAAAGATTATGATGGAATTCAATCAATTTAAGCAATGAACACGACTTGCAGTGATATTCTGTTTAATTTTATCCAGGAGAAGGAGGAGAGAGACGAGTTTGCACAGCAGAAGGAGCTGCAGGTTGTCCAGAGGTCATTTCCTGTTCCAGCAGCACTGAACGAGCGATTCCGGGTGCTGGAATCTCCCATTCCTGCTCCGGGAAATCTGAACGAGCTGCTCCAGGTGCTGGAATCTCCCATTCCTTCCCCAGCAGCACTGAACAGTTGGAAATTCCCAACCCACTGCAAAGATAACACAATTCCCACCACGTGGGAAAACAATACCCGCTCGTTATCCCACGCGTATCCTTGTTTTTCTCCGCCCTCACACCCTCATCTGTTGTTATTCCAGCAGCGAGGGAAATATTCCCAGATAATTTTGGGAAGTTGACATTCCTCAGCTTCGTGGCGGTGTCCTTCTCCAAATAGGGATGTGGCACCTGGCTCCCGTGGAATTGGTAAAGGGAGCAATATTCCATGTTCCCTGAGGACACTGCACGCATCCGGAGTCTCTCCTCCACAGTCTGCACTGTGCTCCAAGGAAAACAAAAGTCCGTTTTGCCATGATTTTCCCCAAAATTTTGGCCCAAAGGATAAGATTTATGGGGGATCGTTCCTTTAGACACCTTGGTCTCCAAAGCTCTCCCAATCCAAGGGTTTCCAAGCTATGGAGTCAGGATGAGTTCCCAGAGGGCGGGAGGAGTAAAATTTCCTCTCTGTGGCTGCATTTCCCGATTTTTACCGCATGGAATGGAGATCCCAGAAGTTCAAAATCTCCAGGGAATGTGAGTTCACAATCTGAAACCTTTCCAGAAGAGTGGAACAGAGCGGGACTAAATCCACCTCCCATTCCCACTGCGTTTTTTGGGGTCCTGGTATTGCATCCCGGATACTGTGAAAGGAGAACTCTTGGGATCCATTCCCTTGGGGAAATTCCTGGGATCCATTCCCTTGGGGAATGAGTCAGGGAAGGGGGGGATGTAACTGCCTTAAAACAGGGGGAATGTTCGGCATGGAGAAAGGAGAACAAAACCACCAAAACATGGGAAAAGCAAATTATTTCCGCCAGAACCTTCCCAAGACTATCTCCAGCTTACTTTAAATTCCAATTAAAGCTGGAGAACGGGCAGAGATACGGGAAGAAAGGTAAAAAAAAAAAAGTGAGGGATGTTGTTGACATCAATTTTCCAGCTTCGTACTGACCAGGAGAAGAAAAAAAAAATCCTCCACCCGACCCCTTTTCCCTATTAATAAAAACGGGATGGAAATTTCACCTTGTCCCAACTCCCAAACACTTCCCAGCCACATCTGGCTCCGTGAACTCCTTCCAGCCTGTTCATATTCCCAAGGAGAACATTTTTTCCGGCCCTGTCAACAATTATTGTTCCCCCCGGGGGGAGGGCAGGGGTTGTGCCTCACTTCTGGGTGATTGGAAAAATCCTTGGCTTTGAAGCGCCTCCGTTGTTTGTTGGTGCACGGAACGAGGATAAACGCGGAGAAAACCCGGAGCAGGACACGTGGGAAGAGGTGCTGGGTGGAAAAGGGATGGAATCGAGCGCGGGATGGATGCACATCCCAGCCGGAGGGGCCGCAGTGGCTCCTGGAAACGCAGAGGGAGCAGCAGGAATGAGCCAGAGCCTCGGATTTGGAGGTTTTGGCTCCTCTTTGGTATCAGGGTTTGTTGGGGAAGAGGAGGCGTTGCGTGGGCTCTCCTGGAGCTTGTCTGAATTCCCAAGGGATGGAGGGAAGGGGGGAACAAATCCCAGCCGAGCCCCCGAGGCCCAAACCACGGGGGAGCTCTCGGAAACGAGGGAAAATCAGCCTCGTTCCTTCCGTAGGGAATAAAAGGCAGCTCCAGAGGCACAGCCAGGCCCTGTCCGAGCTCCGCCGGCTCCGTGGGGGCAGGAGGCAGCTCCAGGATCACGTCGCTCCCCTGCTCCGTCCTGCCTTGCGTGCATTTTCCATCAGCAGCAAGGCAAGATCGCGTCCAGAGATCAATGTTAAATTTATTCCTTTCTTATATTTGGTAGTGGCTCCAAGAAATTCAGATTTTCTGCAATTCCCTCCTTCTTTCTCCCCAAATTATCTGCCCACACCTCAGTTATTCCTCGGGACAAACCTAAAATCGGTTTCAGGTTATTCTGATTTCTGAATGCACACAACGAGCAGCCCAGGGCATTGCGAAGATGGTGGGGAGTGTTTGCATCAACAGCAAGGCAAGATCTCATCCAGAGATCAAGATTAAATTTATTCCTTTCTTTTCTTTAGTAGTGGCTAAAAAAATTCTGATTTGCTGCAGTTCTCTCCTTTTTTCTCCCCAGATTACCTGTGCACACCTCAGTTATTCCTCAGAACAAACCTAAAATTAATTGCAGGTTATTTAAAAAATTTCTCTGNATTAAATTTATTCTTTCTTATATTTGATAGTGACTCAAAAAAAAAAACTGATTTTCTGCAATTCTCTCCTTCTTTCTCCCCAAATTACCTGTGCACACCTCAGTTATTCCTCAGAACAAACCTATTAAAAAAATTACTTTAAAATTTCCTTTTTCCTGCCCCTTGTGCACCAGTGCATTTTAAATCAACAGCAAGGCAAGATCTCGTCCAGAGATCAAGATTTAATCTGTTCCTTTTTTTTCTTTGTAGTGGCTCCAAGAAATTCTGATTTGCTTCTTTCTCCCCAAATTACCTGTGCACACCTCAGTTATTCCTCAGAACAAACCTATTAAAAAAATTACTTTAAAATTTCCTTTTTCCTGCCCCTTGTGCACCAGTGCATTTTAAATCAACAGCAAGGCAAGATCTCATCCAGAGATCAACATTAAATTTATTCCTTTCTTATTTTTGGTAGAGACTAAAAAAATTCTGGTTTTCTGCAATTCTCTCCTTCTTTCTCCCCAAATTATTTGTCCACACCACAATTACGCCTCAGAACAAACCTAAAATCAGCTGCAGGTTATTCTGATTTCTAAACGCACACAACGACCAGCCCAGGGCATGGCGAAGGTGGTGGGGAGTCTTTATTCAGGTGCAATATCCTGGTTTTCACACCAATCCTGGGTGGAACGAGCCGTGAGCCCTCGGTTTGCAATATCCATAAATCCCAGGGTGGGACGACATTGTCCTGTTTTCCGTGGGGAAGGAAAGGCACCTGCGGCCCGGCAGGAGGTTAATGATGGGTTTCTATTTTCTCCAGAGCATCCAGGGAAGGAGAAGTTCATTAACGCCATCTCCATCCTGTTCCCACCTCCGGGTAGCCCAGCAACGCTGGCATCCCTTTCCCTGCTAATTTTAGAGGAGGTAGGAGCACGGATGTTCCCGATCCGGGAAATGACACCGTGCTGATAACTCCGTGTTTACTTACCTGCCTCCCGCTCCCTCCGGCCGCCTCCTCTCCCACCCGCCGCGTGTCCCGCGGTGATTGATGATCTCCCAGGGCTCCGTTTGCAGCTGCCCTTGGCTCTGGTGATTAAACAGGAGCAAAGTTTGGCCCGGAGGCTCGGACTGGCCACGTTTGCATCACGCAGAGCTCGGTTCCGGGGCTCCCTTGGTTCGTTTCTGATTTTAAATGAAATTGTTTTATTGGTTTATTCCGAATGTCTGGTAGAGAATGAAGGCTTTGCTAAAGCCTGGGAGAGCCGGGAATGTTCCCCTGGAGAAGGGAAGGCTCCAGGGAGAGCTCAGAGCCCCTTGCAGGGCCTGAAGGGGCTCCAGGAGAGCTGGAGAGGGACTGGGGACAAGGGCTGTAGGGACAGGACACAGGGAATGGATTTAAACTGAAAGAGTGAAGATTTAGATGGGATTTTGGGAAGGAATTCCTGGCTGGGAGGGTGGGCAGGCCCTGGCACAGGGTACCCAGAGCAGCTGTGGCTGCCCCTGGATCCCTGGCAGTGTCCAAGGCCAGGCTGGACATTGGGGTTTGGAGCACCCTGGGATAGTGGAAGGGGTGGAATGGGGTGGGCTTTAATCCCTTTCCAACCCAAACCATTCCGTGACGGTTCAGTGATCCTAAGTCAGCATTCCTTTCAAACCTGCTCCCTTTGGAAACCTCTTTCAGGCTCCAAACAGAGGAGGCTCCTTCTCCCTAAGCCCCTGGCTGGACCTGTCAGGATCCATAACTGTAAGAACCGAAATTCCCTCAAAACCCCTTTTTGTTTTTGCACCACAAAATCCTCCTCACTCAGCAGCCACGGGGAAATAAATCAGATTTTTGTACTCGGCACTGGGGATGTTGAGCTTCGACAGCCCTTGAATTTAAGTGGTTTGAGCGTCTCTAAGCCCTTCTCTCCTCCCTCTGATCTTCTGATCCCTCACAGCCCTCTGGGAGCAAGCGGGCTCAGGCAAATCCTGGAGTTTTTCCAGGTTTCTTTGCTCCCAGTTTGAGCAGCGGCCAGGACAGCTGGATCCCGATTCTCCCCCCGGAGCAGGAGTTGATTCTGCACTTTTAAAGCTGATTCACGGTTTTTGGATAAAGAGGAGTTTGTTTATCCCTTCCAGGAGAGTGTAAACTCATCCCTTTATCCTGGGATTGATCCTGTTTATCCTCGGAGTTTGTGCAAGGAGGGCTTGAACAGATCAGTGTTGAATCCGAGGTGGAATTGGCTCGGGGTACAGGGAATTCCACGTATTTTTCTGTCCATTTGCGCGTCAGGTTTTTACACCCTCCTCATTTAGCACAGAGCAAAAACGTCCTGGGAAAATCCCGTTTTTTTTTCCCAGAGTACGTTCCCAGCAGGTGAAATACAGGAGGAAAATCCTCTTTGACAAGCTGAGCATCTGGAGGAGTTTCCAGCCTTGGGCAAGGAAGGGGAAAAAGGCCTTGGAGAAGAGGATGGATCCCTTTAAAGTGTGACTTTTACCCTTAGCCTCCTCATTCCCGAAAATCCTTGGCTGCAGCCAGATGAGAAATCAGGAGGCGGGGAAGAAACCGATGGAATTTGCCTTCCTGGGATTCCACAGAACACATCCCTCTAATTAGCAGAGACAGGAATTAAGGCATCATTTAATGAGGTCAAACGGGCTCGGGGGGATTTTCCGCCTTATCTGGCGCGGAATCTTATCCGGGTTGATTTTGGCAAGGCTCGGGAATTAGGGAACATAATGGGATTATCTTGTCTAGACTGAACACGGCAGAGACCAGGGAGGATGCACGGGAGGGGAGGAGGGATCGGGATGAGGAGTGCTCAATATTCCGTTATCCAAAATCACCGCTGGGATTTGGGGCTTTGCGTCAAAAATTCCCCTGGGACAACTCAGAGCCTGTTCCCACTTCAGAGTCCAGATCCATTGAGGAAAAATGATCCTCATTTAATGCCTTTCCCTCTGCTTTTGATTTTTAAGGGGATTGATTCCCTGTTTTCGTTCCCATGTTGTCCCGAGGTTTTTGTCCTGGTTTTTCTGGCACCAGAAGGGGTTAAAACAGTGTCCGACTGTAGGATTTTGTTTCTCTCCCTATCCCTCCCCACACCCCACACATTCCCTTGGAGTAGCATTCCCTCGGTGTAATTCCAGTGCTGTCGCAGCTCTGGGATTATCAAACCCCAAATAAAACTTTCCCCGTGCATTAGATAAGAAAAAGGTGGGAATTTTAAGGGAACTCCCTGACCACCAAGCTCCCCTCAAGAGTCTTCCACACATGACCCCATCCCCAAACCCGGAATGCTCTTTTCTAATTACCAAAACACTTGGATTTTCCGTCCTGTTCCTCTTATCACAACCTCTTCCTCCTCTCCAACTCCTTTTTTTCCATTAGATTTTTCCGTTAGATCGTTCCAGATTTGGTGTGGGACTTTGGGAACTCCTCTTGTTCCTTGGAGTTCAGCCACAACATTTTTCCCTGCTGCTTTTCCTCGGCCAGGCTCAATAAACCAAAGCTCCATGAGGGGTTTTTTGGGAAGAGGAGCTCTCCAAACCCTTTTTTACAGCAGGATATGTCGTCTCCATGTAACTCATCATTCCTGAATCCAAGCTGGTCCATTCTTAAACCATCTGGGGTTTTTTTTCCAGTTCCAAACCTGTGATTGGTCATCGATCTGGACAGGAGAGGATTTTCCTGGCAGCCACAAAGCTCCCAAAAAATAATGTTTATTCCTGGGACGAGATGGTGCAAGGACTCATTCCCAGTGGATTCTCCTGGATTACAGATCAGATGAGTCGGCCGAGGTCATCCTAGGAATCACTGGCAAGGTTATGTTGATTTTTTGGGATTTTTCACGAGGAATTTGGGGTTTTGGGTTTGGTTTTGATTTTGTTTGGGTTTTTTTTCCCCTTCGGTGTCTTACATGTTTTTATGGCTCATTGACGCCGTGCTCGGAGCCATCCGGAATTTCCAGGAGAAATCAAATTAACCCAACCTGGGATATTTCCCCCGAGAACTAAAATTTTGTAAGGAAGAGGAAATACTCAGAAATACTCAGTTGTTCTTCCTTAAGTCTCCCTGCAAACCTGGTCCTAAAATTCCATAGGGAATCGGGAATACTCAGAGCCCCAGCTGTTGTTCCTTAAATGTCTCTGCAAACCATTCACTGGATATAAAGGCAAGAAAATTGGGATTTTCCCCTTTTTTTTCCATAACAGATTAAACTTGAGCCTGCCCCCAGAGCAAGGAGTCAAACACAGGCTCCTGTTTCCTTAATCTGACCCTCTCAAACGGAGAAAATTCCCCCTTTCCAGCTGATCCCGAGTTCCCAGCCCAGCGGACCTCTCCCTCCTGTACATCTGCGCGGAGGGAAATGACCAAACATTCCGATTTCTCCCAAATGTCAACTTAAAAAAACCACCCAAATAGGAAACAGCTGCCCCCGGGGCAGCCCGGGAGATGTA
The DNA here is from genome assembly GCA_013398055.1 of Ifrita kowaldi. NCBI lineage: Eukaryota > Metazoa > Chordata > Aves > Passeriformes > Cinclosomatidae > Ifrita > Ifrita kowaldi. The sequence continues at coordinate 25,675 of VZRS01011959.1, read as the reverse complement.
AATTTAATCCTTGGAGCTGTCTCCGCATCCCTCACTGCCACTTCCATGGTCCTGCTTCCACTGGAGAACACCTGGGACCCGCTGGCAAGAGGCTGCTGCGGAGGGTGGGTGACTCCCACTTGAAAACGAGCCATGAAAAAGCCTCTCGTTATCCCGGGAAAAAAGGCAAACATGGAAGGAGGCACTCCCTGGAGTCGGATCAGGTCCTGCCAGCTTTATTCCACTTGGCGTTGGCCCACGGAAGGTCTGAGCCGCTATCTTTGGAAATGGGGGGAGCTCCAAAACATCTCCTGGTGGCTCTGCTGTTCCATCTTCCGACTCCAAAACAGGAAGAGCGGATCAGGCCTGGATAAATCCAGGTGTTCTCCCACTTTCCTTCCTGTCGTATTCCATCCTCGCTTTATTTTCTTTCCATTCCTTCCCTTTCCCATGACACATTTCCTCGTGGATCAGAGGCAAGGCTTGCTGGTGGAAAGGAACTTGAGTTCAGGTCAACTTCTCCGGTCTGTTCATTCCCAAGAATTCAGAGTTGGATAAATTTTTCAATAGTTGATGCCTCAGATCAAAATTGAGAGCCCTGATAAAGTGTCCAAGGCCAGGTTGGATAAGGATTGGAGAAACCTGGGATAATGGAAGGTGTCCCTGTCCATGGAAGGGGGTGGGACTGGATGAGCTTTAAGGTCCCTTCGAACCCAAACCATTCTGGGATTCTGGAATTCTGGGATACAAGAGCTGCCCTAAAATTTCTTGAGTCACGGAATTGTTTTGATTCAGTTCTACTGAGGGATTTCAGAAGAGGACGTGGCATGGAATGATATTAAAGACATAAAAACAGTAGGAAAAAAGAAAATAGGGAAGGAAATTAAATATCAGTAGGATCCGAGATACTGAAACGGATGAGGGGTGTCCAAATAATGGGATCCCCAAATCCCAGAATTGTTTGGGTTGGAAGGGACCTGAAAGCTCGTTAATTCCAACCCCTGCCACGGGCAGGGACACCTCCCACCATCCCAGGGTGATCCAAGCCCCAGTGTCCAGCCTGGCCTTGGACATTCCCAGGGATCCAGGGGCAGCCACAGCTGCTCTGGGAATTCCAGCCCAGCCCCTCCCCACCCTCCCAGCCAAGAATTCCCAATTCCCAATCTCCCATCCATCCCTGCCCTCTGGCAGTGGGAAGCCATTCCCTGTGTCTCGTCCCTCCAGGCCTTGTCCAGCTTTTTTGCAGGCACTAATACTCCTGGAGACAGATCCCACATGCCCAGATTCCCACATTTCCAAAGGACCTTCTGTCTTCATCCTCCCCCTCCCCGCACACACATCCCGCATTAAACCAGCAAAGCTCCAAGACTTGGTCACCGATAATTCCATCAGAAATCCCACCAGGATTGGGAATACTCAGAGCCCCAGCTGCTGTTCCTTAAATCTCCCTGCAAACCTGGTCCTAACATTCCATAGGGAATCGGCAATACTCAGAGCCCCAGCTGTTGTTCCTTAAATCTCCCTGCAAACCTGGTCCTAACATTCCATAGGGAATCGGGAATACTCAGAGCCCCAGCTGTTGTTCCTTAAATCAGGGAATCTCACCAGGGAATCCTGTGAGAGAGAACTCTGGAGAGTTGTGCCCTCCACCTACCCTCCTTTCTGGAGCAGCATCTGGAATTCCAGGATACCCCACCACGTCCAAAATAAATCGAGGCACCTCCAATTGTTTCCCTAAATTACCAGAAATTGAGAGGTTTGAATGGTTTTAAAAGGAACTCTGAAAAGCCTCACCCGAGAGCAGAATTCTTACGAAGGTTTTGCAGGAAAAAACCTGAGGAAATACTGACGTACGAAGAAATTCCAAGCGAGACAATAAATTCCTGGGATGTGAGGAAGCGGGAGCTACTTACACCTGTAGGTGGTCCTAAATTCCAGCCCCAAAGGTGGAACCGGATCCCTTTGTCTCTCTCAGGTCTTCAGGTTTCACCTGGCCACCCTTTAACGAGCCCAAGGAGTTTTGTTGGAATAAAGGATTCCAGTCCTCGGCGAGCAAAGCCGCGTTTAAAGGGAGGGACGGGAAAGTTCAGGCTCTGCAGGGAACCTGTGGGTGAATTATTTCATAATTATGTTAATTATTATAATTATTTCAGCTGGTAAGATAGGACTCCTGCACCAGGGGAAGCTGAAATCCCTCTGAGAAAGGGGGAAGTAATTCCCAGACATGGTCCAGGGTGTGGTTGTGAGCTCCAAAGCTGTGTCTGCTTCCAGAACTTGGGAATTTTGATGCTTTGTTGAAAGGAAGACATGGAAACCCAAACGCCTTCCCTTGGTTTCATAGAAACCTGGAATGCTTCGGGATGGAGGGGACCTTATAAAACCATCTCATTCCCACCTTCCACTGTCCCAGGCTGCTCCAAGCCCCGTCTAACCTGGCCTTGGACACTTCCAGAGATCCAGGGGCAGCCACAGCTTCTCTGAGAATTCCATTTCAGTCCCTCCCAGCCAGGAATTCCTTCCTGATATCCCATCTATCCCTGCCCTCCTTCAGCCTAAAACCATTCCAGACGCCTGTGCCAAATAACCACACGTTGCAGAACATTTTCTCTGCCTTCTGGAGGTAAAAAAGGAGGGAAATTTTTAAATTTATAACGAAAAAAAGGTCAAAATCTCTCTTCATGCTGGTGAGATTCACCAAATGTTGTAAGAGATGGAGTCAGGTGCCTGAATTTGATGGTTTGGTTATGTCCATATTCCATGGGAATGCAGGAAAGGACAATCCAGGTCTCCTTCCGACCTCCTCTTTTGTTCCCAGCTGCACTTTCTCCATATTCCTGAATCTTTTATCCCTTTTTCCAAAGTCTGCCCATGTCTTGGATTTTCGGGAGTTAAGTGTTTCCTCCTGTGCCGTGTGAGCCATGGGGCTTTACCCAGGATCCTCCAGAAATCCTATTTAAAATAAAGATTATTTAATGACTTGGAATATTAATGATTCTCATCGTTCTCCCCATCATTACTTGTTATTACTCATCAATTATTCACCAGGGGAGGTTAAGATTGGATATCAGGAGAAATTCCTCAGGGAAAGGGCTGTCAAGCGTTGGAATGGGCTGCCCGGGGAAGTGGCGGTGTCACCATCCTTGGAAACGTGAAAAAAACGTGTGGATGTGGCACTTGGGGACGTGGTGGTGGTGCTGGTTGAGGGTTGGGCTTGATGATCCTAAATATAGGAATAAACATGGAATCAAGGAATTGTTGAGGTTGGAAAAGATCTCCGAGGTCATCAAGCCCAACCCTCAACCAGCACCTCCATGTTCACCACTAAACTCTGCCCTCAAGAGCCACATCCACACGTATTTTTGAACAATTCCGGGGATGGTGACTCCAATCTCTCCCTACGCAACCTCTTCCAAGGCCTGACCACCCTTTCCATGAGGAAGTTTATCCTGATATCCCATCTAAGCTTCTCCTGGATGATGCTGCAACTTGAGGCCTACAGGATGCTGAAACTGAGGCCTACATGAAAACAAAGCACTAAACTGAACAAATACGCGTGAAAATCTTAGATCAGGCCTAAAATCCTACAGCTCCAAGAAGGATCAAAACTTCCATGAATTCCCCCAGCTCGATGCAAGCTGAATTTACATAACATTCCACCTAAAGACAGTTTCTTCTTCCACCCACTAGATGGGAGCAAACATTAATTTATGGGATCGTGCCAGCCCTGGATCTTGGATGTCTGATGCCAACGTGTGTGGTCTCGTGGCTTGGAGCTCCCTTTTAATGAGGGAAATGTAGAACTCGGAGCAAATGGATTCTCGGACATCATAAAAGGTGGGGATTGGCTGAGGGCCAAGGGATCACTTCAAAAATTCCCTACCAAAAAAAAAAAAAAATAAAGGCAAGGAGTGGAAACCTGGAGTGTGTTTGCCTGCAGACCAAATCAAATATTCACGTTTGCTCACAGGGTGGTTTATTTTTAAGCCTTGACTAAGCATCTGCAGGGAAAATATTTGGGATTTGGATCTCTCCACGTTCATTCCCTCTCCAGGTTCAACTTCACCTCCCGACCAGCAGCTGGCCAAGAATAAAATCGTGTGTCATGGAAAGCTGAGCCGAGGGGGGGAAACAATTCCTGGAGTTTTGTTTGGTGTAGGGATCAGCTTTCCAAGAATTGTCCATTAAGAGGAAAGAATTTTCTGTTGCAGCGGGGAGAAACGTGGATATTCCTAATCGCTGTTTTTAAGGAATGGTTGGTAAATAAAAGTGTCATCACAGCAACCCCTGAGTAGCCAAAAATTGCAAGAAATTCCAGGAGAACTCCTTGCGGGATGTGATGTTTGCACAGGGGTTTCTTCCCAATCCAAATGCCCGGTGTGGGGAGGGAATTGAAGGCCAGAGGGAGCTGAAATCCTGGGATGTTTTCCTGGGATCCAGCAGCCCAGCCAACCCAGCCCCATCCTTTAGTGAAGGGGATTCCTGGTGAATCGTGAAGGTTTGGGTCTATAATCAACACTTCTGGTTTCACTCAGTTTTTGGGAGTGCACAACAAGTTGCAACTCTTCCGGCCTTGGATTTTCCTTCGGGGGTGCTGGGAAATCCCGATGGAATGTTTCTGTTCTCCAGCCTAAAATGACTGAATTTAGATATAGGCATGAAGGGATATTTGTGCCCCAGCTCTTCACTTTTTGATCACCCATGTGTGGAGAGGAAGGAATGATGGAAGGATGGAAAGGAAGGAAGGAAGGAAGGAAGGAAGGAAGGAAAGGAAGGAAGGAAGGAAGGAAGGAAGGAA
>VZRS01011959.1:0-20571 GCA_013398055.1 Ifrita kowaldi | reverse complement strand
TTATTTTATTTTTATTTTTATTTTTATTTTTATTTTTATTTTTATTTTTATTTTTATTTTTATTTTTATTTTTATTTTATTTTTTTAATTATTACTGTATTATTTTCTCTCGTTTCCTGATACGTAAATCCTCGGTGTCGGTAAAATCTCGTTAGGGACACTGCACTCCAGCTGAGTCATCCTCAAAAAAAACTCCCAAAGAGAAACCCCAATCCCAGGTTTCTTTCGTATTTTAATGAGAAGAGCAAAGCAAAGGGCACCAAACATAAACCAAGGGAGTAAAACCACTCTGTTTTAATTAAATCTGCAAAAGCCCGGAGCAGCTTTGCCCGGGACATGGAAGCGACAGCAGAGAGCGGTCATTATTCCAAAGGGAAGAGCTGCCAGGAGCACATGGACCACTGGGAGAGCTTTAATTTGTCGTGGAGAAAGCCCACTAATTACAGCTAACGAGCTTGGAGCAGGGTCTGTAAAACAGCGGTCCCTGCCTGAAGAAGCCTCCTCCAGAATTAACCTTGTCACGAGCACTGACAGAGGCCAGAGCAGCCCTGGGGACTCTCAGGAGGTTACGGGGTCTCCGGGCTGCTCCTTTAATTAGCCCTCGGATTGCTCCGGGGAATTTCCTGCTGCGGTTCCCGGGGGGACGGGGCAAAGGCCGCTGGAGCAGCCCTGCAAGGAGGGCGGGATGTTTATGCCAAGAGCTGAGCCCCGGAATCGCTCTGCTGGCTTCAGGACGGGGCTCAGGAGCCCAAAACACAGAGCTGAGCCCGTGGTTATTCCTAAGTGGGAGCAGGGAGAGGGAAACGGGATGGGAAAGCCGTGCCAGGAGTGTGGAAATGGAGCCCACACCATGAGGGAATTTTTAACTCCCTCCCAACACAAACCATTCCGTGATTCCATGAATGTGCTTTCCGCAGGACCCACTTTTGTCCCAGTCATCCCTTTCCAGGAATTCTCAGCTGCTCCATGGAATATCCACACATCCCTCAACACTTGCTGCTGCTCCTGCCAGAGGGGAGCAACCTCTCCGTGGGGTTTGGATTTGGGAGAGCCGCACAGAGACTTTGGGATGTGCCTGTGAAAGCAGAGCAGAACAAATTTAAACCGAAAGGTTTTAATTTCTTTCTCTCTCCTTCCATTTATTTTCTCCCCTCACAAATGCTGGGAGTGGGGAGAATCAGGAGCGGGTCTCTCTAAATTCCAGAATCCTCAAATGCCAGAATGGTTTGGGTTGGAAGGGACATTAAAAATCACCCAGTTCCAAACAGGGCGTGTCTAGGTTGGATATTGGGAAAAATTTCTTCGTCAAAAGGATTTTCCAGCCCGAGGGCAGTGGTGGAGTCCCCATCCTTGGAGGGATTTAAAAGCCTTGTGGTTGTGACACTTGGAGACACGGGATAGTGGTGGCCTTGGGAATGGTTGGACTGGATGGTCTTGGAGATCTTCTCCAACCTAAAGAATTCTGTGATTCTGTGATTCAGTGATTCAGTGATTCTNGGATGTGCCTGTGAAAGCAGAGCAGAACAAATTTAAACCGAAAGGTTTTAATTTCTTTCTCTCTCCTTCCATTTATTTTCTCCCCTCACAAATGCTGGGAGTGGGGAGAATCAGGAGCGGGTCTCTCTAAATTCCAGAATCCTCAAATGCCAGAATGGTTTGGGTTGGAAGGGACATTAAAAATCACCCAGTTCCAAACAGGGCGTGTCTAGGTTGGATATTGGGAAAAATTTCTTCGTCAAAAGGATTTTCCAGCCCGAGGGCAGTGGTGGAGTCCCCATCCTTGGAGGGATTTAAAAGCCTTGTGGTTGTGACACTTGGAGACACGGGATAGTGGTGGCCTTGGGAATGGTTGGACTGGATGGTCTTGGAGATCTTCTCCAACCTAAAGAATTCTGTGATTCTGTGATTCAGTGATTCTGTGATTCTGTGATTCTGTGATTCTGTGAATCTCTCGCAGATTTATGAACATATTTTTTGGTAACTTGGCAAAGCAGAGAGTTATTGGTCAATCATCGACTTCCTTATCTCCACGGGTCATCTGAAGTGCTCTCCCGCCAGGTCCACAGGATTCCACATCCGAGGAAAAGAGCTGATATTTGGTTTTAAATGCACTTTTTCCAACGAGGAGCCGTTGGATAAAGAACGTACACATTCCAAATTGATAAGAAAGCTGATAAGGTCCCCTCTTGCGCCGAAAGATCAACAAAAGGAGGAGAGGTGGTTCTTGAACTCCACTTTGAGAGGTTGCAGAGGACGGCACAGATGGAGATCTGTTCCCTATCCCTGGAAGCGGCTTGGAGCAACCCGGGATAGTGGAAGGTGTCTCCCTCCATGATCTTCAAGGTCAGATCTTCAAGGTCACCTCCAACCCAGCCATTCCGGGTTTCCTTGAAGCTGAAAACGCTCCTCATCCTCTCGGAAGTGGCAGCTACCTGGAAAGAGGATTTTCTATTAATTTATTTTCCATTCCATCCACACCATCTGGGGTATCCATCCCTTCCCATCCATCCAATCCAGCCCCTCACGCTTCCAGGGCCTCTTTCCCCTCGGTGGTGGATGAAGTTTTGCGTGTGCTGCTCTCCATCCCCACTGCCCTACGGAGATTCCGGATTCTCTTCCCCTGGAAGCTGAGAAAAGGGACAAAGGTCCTTCTTCTCGTCCTGGACAGGATTCTGGGCTAAAATGACCTTTTCCCTGATCCAAGACAGCTGTTCCCGCATCCAGTAGCAGATCCAGAGGTTTTTAGCAGCTGCTGCAGCCGCACCCAGTTTTAGCTCCAGAGGATTCCAAGAATTCCTTGGAATGACAAGGTAGCTGTGATCCCAGCCAACCTTGGGATGCATTTAAACCCAACGGCACAGATAAATCCATGACTTTGCAGGAGTTATTGCCTCTGCCAAAAAGTTTAATTGGATAAAGCATGTTTGATGAAGATTCCTGCGTGAACGGGGTTGGTTTTGGGTTTTTTTGGAAGATCTTTACCCAAAACACCCCAACTCTTGGAGCAATGGGATTATATCGGGTAATCTGTGAGGAAAAATGCATTTTAGAAGTTATTCCTACGAGGATTTTATGACGTTCCACTGCTGGAGTGTGTATGTGCCTGCTCTGACTCCACTGCCCTCATCCACGAAAAACTCCCCAAATCCGCTCCCTGGGATATCATTCCCGGCTTTCCTGAGCGAGGCTGAGCTGTGTGGTCCAACCTCAGCAGAAACCAGGACCTTAAGGGAGCAGTAACGACGCTGCCGACCTCGGAATGCCGGCTCGGGCTGTGCCGGGATTTCTCCAGCCACACCCCGGCGATCCCAAGGGGAAAATCTGGGATAACGCTTTGAGGGGACGCCAAATGTGGGGCTGTGACACATAAAAAAAAATCCACTTCGTTCATTGTTCCGTTTAAAATCTCAGCTCCCATTTTCACGTCTTTGGGACTCTACGGGCATCCTACTGGATTTGGAATTCCCAAGCGCCCTTCTAAAGGCTTTCCTTGCCTCCATAAACCCCCAGCTGTTCTGGCTGGAAGTTTCCTGCCCTTGGCATGGGATTCCATTCCCAGCTTGCCACCTATGGAGTCTGAACACATCCAGCTTTGAGGCTCTTGCCGCTGGAGGGAGGGATTTTTTTTCCCAGCTGTTTTTTCATGGAGCAGCCCAGCATTCCCTTCACTCTTTTTCTGTTCCTTCATCCCACAAAAGCTTCCCAATAATTTCATATCCCCGATCACTTTAGGATTGGCTGTGCTGCTGTTGCCGTGTTAACAAATCCAGAATTCCCTCTCCCAGTTTATTCCAGGAGCTTCCATCGTTCCCAACTGGATTCAAGCTCCGAGTGCTGGGTTATGTAGCCGGTAATGCCCGTCAGTCATCAGGAAACAAATTAATTTGCTTATCCAGAGAATCCTGGATGATCCAGGGACAATCCCTTCAATATTCCATACGGATTCACAAATTCCAGGTGTTTTTTCTCTGTAACAATCATGCACGGTGTTTTGCCAAGGGACAATGAAGTTTTCTGGGTTTTTCGGGTGTCCAAAATCAATGAGTGAAGAAGGAGGGGGTTTCCCTAAAACCTGGGAATGACTTGGGGAGGAAGGAGTTGGGAGATCTTCAGAATATCTAAAAAACCCCCCACACTTCGAATTGTCAGGAATCATGGAATACTTCAGGTTGGAAAAGAGCTCCAAGATCATGGAGTCCGACCATTCCCTCACCACTAATCCATGTCCCCAAATGCCACATCCACGTGTTTTTTGAACGCTTCCGGGAATGGTGATCCCATCACTTCCCTGTTCCAATGCCTGACCACCCTTTCCATGGGGAATTTTTCCCTAACATCCAACCTAAACCTCCCCTGGCTCAACCCGAGGCTGTTCCTCTCCTCCTGGATGGGAGCAGCACGGTGAGTGTGTCGGTATTTGCCTTCTGAACCCCTCCTGTTGCCATTCCAGGATCAAAATTCCTGCTGCCGCTACCTGACGGCATCATTCCCAATATCCATCCCTGGTTTTCCAAACATTTATGTACATGGTTGATTTTATAAACATTTTCAAGTGCCTTAATTTTCCTGGACCTGTTTTTCTTCCACATGCTTAAATATTCCCTGTTTCCTGGCTGATTATTTGATGGAATACGCCAGTGATAAATTAGGAAATCAACTGTCATCTCTTAGTTCTGAATCTTAATTCCTGAAAAGTTTCTCTGGCTCACCTGAATCCTGATTGGAAAATAAGCGGCTAACCCCGGGAGAAATAATTGGTGAGGATGTGTCTATAAACTTTGGAATTTTATTTGTTTGGACACTCACGTAATTCCATCCCATAAAAAAGGAAGCGTTCTTTGATCCACGAATCCGTGGGTTTGGGGATTTTGTTTTGGGTGGATATAAAATCTTGTCTGCGACGATATCCCATAGGGAATTCCAAAGTTCTCCTCCAGGCTGTGTGGAGAACTTTGGAAACACCCATTCATTTCCTCACATTGCGGATTTTATTGGAATAAACCCATTCCTTGCTCATTCCCCCCTTTTAACGCCTGACTTTATATCCTTTGATCGTATCCAGCATCAAACCTTTCCTTTCCTTCCCGATTTCCTGGTGCGTCCTTCGTTCTTTGGGAAAACTATTCCATATGTTCAACCCTCACGGGAATCTTCTTATCCATTGTCTGACTCTCACTGAAGAGGGAACCAGGATTGAATAGAACCCGGGAATTCTCTGGGAAAGAGCATCTCTATCCCTCAAGAACCCAAAAATTCCTCTTCTCCCACTTCCGTTCTTTATCAGGCAGCACAAAGTCCTTGTGGATCCCCTCCAGCTCAGGATATTCCATGATTCTGATTCCCATTGGAGTATTCCCAGGCTCCCACGTGCCCATTGAATGGGCTATCCCAGCATCCACTAATTTACATGGATTCCTCTCCTGATCCTTCTTCCTTCCTCCCTTTGCCGGGGATCCGGAGCACGAGGGCAGGAGAGGATTCCTGCAGGACCGGGCATCTGAATTCCCAAGGGTTCAAGCCTGGAGGATGGGAGGTTGAATTCAGGCTGCGGTTTGGAAAGAAAGAGAAATCTGGAAGAAATTCCAGGAGGGAAGAAGTGGGATGGATGGCGGTTGGGTGGAGAAGAAAGGGATCTCAGCATGGATACCCTGCCTCGGGTGGGCTCGGCACCTTGGGATGAGGGCCCTGCTTTGGAAGGGGATGGGAAGAGGTGTGGGAAGGTGGGATTTGGGAGACAGGGAATGAGTCCAGCAAGAGTTAACTCAGCCAGCCCGTGGTGCCTCCCGCACTTCCCAAATCCCGGGCTGTGCCTTCCTTATCAGCCCCCGGTGCTGACAGTTGGCCCGGGGATGTTTTCCGAGGGATATCAGCGCTCCCGCTTCCCTTCCCAAGGACTCCTATCTCTCCCTGTTTCTCAGCAGCTCTTCGCTAGGGCAAGGCCCAGGCAACGCGGCTTTCGTCTGGTTTGGAAAACAAAACCTCCGTAGCATGGAAAACCAACCCACCCCCTTTTTCTGAGCCTGTTTTTAGCAGGAATTGCCCAAAAAAAAAAAAAAAAAAAATTTCCCAGGAATATCGGTGTGCTGTAATTAAAATGGAATCACGAGATAAAATGGGGATGTTTGTGTATAAAATGATCAAAACTCGGGCAGGGATGAACGGCGCGTTCTTCATTTTGCTTTGCTTCGCAAGGAGTTGTGCTAAAACAGGGAAGGAAATGTCTGGGATCGCCGGTTCTCCCTGGAATTGGAGCGGCTGGGGGGAACCACCTCGCTCCACCTGCCAAGAGGTGACTTCAGGGCCGGATGTGACATTTCATGGCTTTTGTGGCACCTCCGGTGAGTCGAGGCCCCTCCCTGCCCTGCTCGAGGAGCCGGTGACGCCGCGGAGCTGCCGGGGAGGGACAACAGCCATCCCAAGCCTTGGCAACCGGAATTTCCTTCCTAAAAGGGTAAACGATGGCAGAAGCAAAGTGGAAAAAATCCCAAACAAACCTACACTTGTGTTTTCCTGCTCTGTACAATCCCGGGATTTTGGAAGCCTGAAGGTTTGGATGGTAAACAGGGATGAGCGGTGAATGAGGGCCTGAAAAATGAGGGGTTGTTTCCCACGGTTTTACCCTCTGGAAAAGCTGCATCCTACCTTGGAGGAATTCCCCAGGATGGGAGGACACAAGGGAATGGCTGGAGCTGTGCCAGGGGAGGGGTTAGGTTGGATTTTAGGGAATGATCCCTCATCCAGAGGGTGCCGGGCACTGAACAGGCTGCCCATGGAATGGTCACATTCCCAAGGCTGCCAGAGCTCCAGGAGCGTTTGGAAAACGCTCTCAGGGATGCACGGGGTGGGATTTTGGGATGGCTGTGCAGGGCCAGGAGCTGGGCTGGGTGATCCCTGTGGATCCTTTCCAGCTCAGGGTATTCTGTGATCCTTGGATTCCACAAACTGGGAATGGAACAGGATGTTCAGCTGGGATGAAATCCTTAGCACCAAAATCCGTCACAGCTCAATGACAATAACTAATAAAAAATGAATAATTTAAAATTATTTTTAAAACTTAAAATTAGTTAATTTCATGTCAGAATTTTAGAACTTTTTTGGGGAGTTTATATTTTTTTTTTGTTACTTTTGTTATCTGCATGGAATTTCCAGTGAATGGGAGATACTGAACAAAAAAATAAACATAATTTTCCATTGGATACGCTGGGTGACAGTTGGAAAAGGCCTTTCCCAAGTTTCTGTGCACAACCTGACTTTTTGGGCACCGGAAAATGGAGCAGCCATCCCCGATTCCGGACACCTGATGTGGAAAACGCCATTCCTTGGAAAAATCAGGGTAACTCCACAGTAAAGGAATTAGGACAGTTCCGGTCCCCGCTGCAGGGATATTTCTGGGATAACCTCGGTTGTACCTATTCCCTCAATCCCAGCTTTTCGGCACAATACAGGATTTGCTGGGGTGAGGATTTGGGGGATTCTGGGAATCCCAGGATCATTAAGGTTGGGAAAGCCCTCTGGCATCATTGAGTCCAAACATTCCCCAGCACTGCCAAATCCACCCAATCCATGTCCCCAGGTGCCACATCCAACTTTAAACCTTTCCAGGAATGGTGACTCCACCACCACTTCCCTGGTCATCCTGTTCCGATGCCGGACCACCCTTTCCATGGAGAAATATTCCCTAAAATCCAACCTAAACCTCCTCTGGCACAACCTGGGGCTGTTTCCTCTTGTCCTGTCCCGTGTTCCCTCAGAAAAGAGACCAATCCCAGCCGGCTCCATCCTCCTTTATGGGATTGTAGAGAGCAGGCGGAGCTCAATCCCAAACGGAAAACGCTCCCAGGAATTCCAGATGTATTCCCAGGAATCCTACGGGATAACACAATGGATCAACTCTGATCAAAGTTCTGTAGGATCAACAGACTCGGAAACCATAGAAGATTTGCCTCGGTCTGGATTTCAGGAATTTGAGCAGGATCCAGCAATTCCAGGCAGGAATTCTCTGGGCTGAGTCACCCCAGCGGTCGGAAGTGTGTCCGCAACAACCCCTTGCAATCCTAATAATATCAACAACAACCGAGGAGAACTTTTAAGGAAATCTTAACAAAAGGAAATTGAATCAAAGGAATTTTTTTTTCTCTTGTTTTTGCTTTTTTTAAAAAAAATTCCTTATCAATGGATTGGTAATGAGAGAGTGGCAGCCCAGGAATAAAAAGTCCGGTGGAAACAGAAGTTGGAAAAGGCTCCATCCAATCAACTCCGGAGAGGATGGAGCCACTCCAGAGGCTCCTTCAGACGGCAAATCCAGGGAGCTGCTCTGCTCCTCCGTGCAGCTTTGACACTCCCAGGGATTTATGCTGGAGGTTCTTCCAAAAGCTTTTATCCTTCTTTACTCAGCTTCTCCAACTTCTGGAGGAGTTGGATGTGGGGAGAGGAATGAATTTGGTTTCCAGTGCCCCCATTTTGCCCTGGTTGAAATCAGCAACACAAATCCCAATAATTTTAACAAACCACGGACAGAACCGGAGCCTCTGGTGAAGAATTCTGGAGATTCTTGAGGAATCGAAGCTTGAAACTTTCCATCAAGTGATGAAAAGGACGAGATGGAAACGCAAAGCCATTTTTTTTTAGAAACCCAGTAATTCCCAGAGCTCAAAGACCCCAGTCCTGCAGAACTGACGATTTTAAAGCAGGAATAACACAACTGCTGGGTAAAGCAGCACAAAAAGCTGTTGTAAAATACTCACTGAGCGTGGAGAGAGTTCTCTGATCTCAGCACCCAAGGCTGAGCCTCTGCTCTTAAAACAAGTGCAGGATTCAATGGAAACGGAACAATTTTCCCTGATAATTCCAGTGTCACTGACCTGTTTTTTGCGATAATTTGAGTGTCACTCACCCGGCTGTTACCAGAATAAAAATCCAGTTGGTCAAGTCGGGGCCACCAGGACTGGAAATGAAAGCGTGAAATTCCGAGGTCAGAAACCTCACCAGGGACAGCAGTGACAGCAAAAATATGAGGAGTGGTTTGATGGGACCAGCTGGTAATGGGGTTTTTAGGAGAAACTGGGACTTGACCCCGAAGAATTTGCTCAGCTGAGCTCGGCTGTGGGGTATGGGCACAGTCCTCTGCTGTCAAAAATGAGTAAAAAAAAAAAAGGTGACCAGAAAAAATTATTTAATTTTCTGTTTCTAACCCGATCAAGTAAAAGATTCTCTGCTTGTGGCAGGAGGGGCTGGAATTTCATCTTTGAGGTCCCTTCCAACCCAAACCGTTCCATGATTCCGTGAGTCTCAATCACTGACAGCAGCAGCATCCCTTTGATTTGAATTCTGATTTTAGAGGCTTAAGGGCATCACGTTTTTCTTTATTCCTGTAAGGAAGAAATACAATTTCTGAATAAAAACAACAGACTGAGAGTCGGGTGGTTCTTGTAGCTGGGAATTCGGGAAATAAAGGGCAAAATGAGGCACCGTGTGCAAAAAAAACCCCCAAGAGTGACCACGACCACTGGACTCTCACCTTCATATCTGTTGTGACAGCAGAATATTTTACAGCTCCTAACCAGAAAAAATAAATCGAAACAACCAGGAAAGATTTGCTCTCTGAACAGTTCTGGTTCACCAAATCGCTTCAATCACCCTCTTTTATTCAAAAATCACTTTTATTTCCCTCCTTTGCCTGTGGAAAGTCGTTTTTACTCATAACCCAGGGAATAAAATGTCGTTTGCACAAGGCCTTTGCTGTGCAATTTGCAGCAAAACCCTTGGTTGGCTGCCAGGCTCATAATCCCAGCCCCTGCAGAAAGAAATGAAGATGTTAATACCAGTTTTTATTAAGCTGGTAATAAGGCACAGTTGAAAGCAAACGCAGGTGGAGGGGATTCGATGCCAAAGTTTTAAGCGCACGGCTTGAACGCGGCCAATCCCAGCTCCAGGCGAGACATTTGGGAAGGGCGAGTGGAATTCCTTCTCTTTAGGCGTTCGTCGGGAGCCCGCGGCCACACGGAATCCCAGGATGGGCCAGGCTGGAAGGGATCACGGCGGGATCATCTGGAAGCAGCTCCCTGCTCCATCCCACGGCACGTGGGAAGTGAAACCCTAAAATATCCGCTTCTGTCCCACCACGGGTGATTCGGGTATTTCCCAGGGGTTTCCTGAACCCTTCTGTGTCCTCAGGAAGAGCCCAAAGCTTTGCTTCCCGGTGTTTTTGGGAGCACGGCGGCTGAGGATGGCACGGTTCCCTGTCTGTGCCTGCCCTGACTCGCTGCCGCCTCCTTTTGGGTTATCTGCAGGTCGTGGGAACCGCTGGGGACGTTTCAAACCCACCAGGGCTGCTCCGAAGCTCCAGGGAGGGATTTAGCCGGGAAGAATTGTCGCAGTGCCCTAATCCCCACTTGCAAGGTTGATTGGAGCTGCTGTTCCCACTGCTCCCGAAGTGCCGGCGTCACCGTGGGGCCCGGTCATGGGATTTCTGTCACACCCCGCACACTTCACGCGCCGCCAACATCTCCTCCCCACCCCTCCTTCCTTGGGTTTCATTTTTTTCCTGTTTTCCTCCCCCTCCTCCTCCTCCTCCTTCTGCTTTGCTCTGACTCCTTTTAGCTCAGGTTTTAAATAGAAACACCCTCAGCACATCACTTGGCCAGGAGGAATTGTTTCAGGGGCTGGAGATGGAGCTTCCCAGATCAATGGCCATTTTTGGGAGGGGACGGTCCTTTTTTCCAGGGAATGGCTCTTTTTTCCAGGGAATGGCCATTTTTTCCAGAGAATTCTTCAGGCCCAAGCAGGAACCTTCTTTCTGGGAGCAGAACGAGCAGTTTAATTCGGGAAATGCCTTCTAGGAAGCACCTTTGGGAAGAAATTAGTTGCAAACAACAAGAGAAGGACGAAGCTTCTCAGGTTGAGGCTTTATGTGCCCGGGGCTACTTCTGTTAGCTCAGTACAGCCAAGCTGGGCTTGGTGGATGAGGGGATCATGGAACTCCGGAATCACTGAGGTTGGAAAAGATCGCCAGGATCACCGAGTCCAACCTGTGCCTGATTCCCACCTTGTCCCCAGCCCAGAGCACCGAGTGCCNCCCTTTCCCAGCTCCCTCAGGAATTCTCCAGCCCCTTTCCCAGCTCCCTCAGGAATTCTCCAGCCCCTTCCCAGCTCCCTCAGGAATTCTCCAGCCCTTTCCCAGCTCCCTCAGCTGCTCCTCACAAGACCGAGTCTTCAAAGCCGTGCCCTGAGCTACCAAACAAGTCGCGAAGAAGAAGATTCACCCATAACCACTGGTGGACACGAAGAGATGAAAGTTCTCATTTTGGCTCTGCCAGTGACGCTTTGTGAACAGCTGGGAAGGTGAATCAGCGCCGTTTTCATATTTTCCTTAAGGAAATGAAACGGGAACGGCCTGAAACTGAAGGAGAGCAGGGTTAGATGGGATTTGGGGAAGGAATTGTTCCCTGGGAGGGTCGGCAGGCCCTGGCACAGGGTGCCCAGAGCAGCTGTGGCTGTCCCTGGATCCCTGGAAGTGTCCAAGGCCAGGTTGGACACTGGGGCTTGGATCCACCTGGGATAGTGGAAGGTGTCCCTGCCCATGGCAGGGGTGGAATGGGATGACCTTTAAGATCCCCTCCAACCCAAACCATTCCATGATTCCATGAATTTCACATCCCTGCTGTGTGTTTTACTTATTTTTAAAGCAAGCCACTCATTTTGCTCCGGAATCTATTTTGTTAACCCCTCTCTAAGGACCCTTCTGATAAAGAATCATTATTTGTCCTGCGGTTTTTGGGCCCTTCCTCCTTCAAGGAGTTTCGAAATCCCAGGACCTTCTGCCAGGCGGAAAATGCAGGCGAGGGACAGATAAAATTTGATGTGGCAAAACATGAATAGACTTTCTGCTTTCTGCCTGAGCAAGAGCTGACACAGATGAATGTTCGTAGCGGGCTTTGGCTGGGGGAGAACCCGTAACAATTAAAAACAGGGAAAAAAAGGAAAAGGAACATTTCTGGAATCACTTGGTTTATCTTCTTTCTCCCTGTGCTCCTGTGTTTTCCTTCTCCACCTCTTTTGGCTGGGATCTATTTAATTCCAGGCTTTCCATGGTGTTCCCATGCTTTCTGTGCTGTATTTTCTGAAGCAACCGAGTTGAGAGGGAAATAATTCAATTCTTCATGTGCTTGGCTGGGCTGGATTTGCCCTATCATGAGATGGAAAACATCCCCTCTCCTCCCACTTGGAAGCAGGAGACAGCAGGAATTTACTGGTGCGTTCTAAACCAGTTTTTGTGTTGTCCCAGGAAGAGTAACGACCCCAAAATGGAAAATCCCAGAGCTTTAATCGCTACTGCGTGTCATGAACTGGGCAGTTCTTCTCCAGCAACCTCATTGTGATCTTCCTTGTTTATAAATAATACCTTTATCTTGAAAATCCGAAAATCGTAAATAATACCTAGACCTTGGAAATGCTAAAATCCTAAATAATACTTACACCTTGAAAATCTTAAAATCCTAAATAATACCTAGACCTTGGAAATGCTAAAATCCTAAATAATACTTACACCTTGAAAATCTTAAAATCCTAAATAATACCTAGACCTTGGAAATGCCAAAATCCTAAATAATACATATATCTTGAAAATCCAAAACCCTAAATAATTCGTATACCTTGAAAATGCTAAAATCCTAAATACGTGTGCCTTGAAAAACCTAAAATCCAACTCTGCAGTTGGTGCTGTGAACCTTGAGCTGGTTACGAGACAGAAAATGAAACAGAGGAGGTGATGTAGGTGTAAACAGAGCACGATCCCTACAGAAATCCAGCAGCAGTTCTGGGGAGGTTTAGGTTGGGTATGTGGGAAAATTCCTTCCTGGAAAGGGTTTTCCAGGCCTCCACAGGCTGCTCAGGGCAGTGGTGGAGTTCTCATCCCTGAAGGAATTTAAAATTGTGTGTGAATGTGGCTCCCGGGGGCATGGTCAGTGGTGGCCTTGGCTGTGCTGGGGGAATAGCCGGACTTGATGATCCCAAAGGTCTTTTCCAGCCTAAAAAATTCCATAAGGAATTTTTTCCCATAAGGAGCTTTCATCCACGTGTTTAATGACAATCAAAGAGCAAGGAAGAGTGAGGATGAGCTGTGCGCTGCTGTCCCTCTCCTGAAATTTGGAACTAAATGACAAAACAAGGAAAAGAACAATTAAAAATGTTCCCCCTTGAGAGTGGGGTTTTCCTGACCCTGCCTTTGACCCCAAATTTACAAAGGCCTGGCCCCGAAGCTGCCCCAAGCTCTGCAGCACTGGGCTTGGACAACCATGGGTTTGGATATCCTGGATAACACCCAGGCAGCCTGGACAGAAAGGAAATGGTCTCGAGGCATGGAGGGTGTCCTGGCACTGATGTCCTCAAGGTCCCGGAAGGGTTGGGAAAACCGTCATGGAAAGCAATGCGTGCCCAGAGCAGTTCTGCCTTCAATTCCACCATAGAATCCCGGAATTGGAGTGGACCTTAGGGATCTTCCAGTTCCAACCCTGTTCCATGGGCAGGGACTCCTTCCACCAGCCCAGGCTGCTTGGAGCTCCATCCTTTATCCATTAAATTTGGGAGCCCAAACCGGAGCAAACCCTCATTTGGCATCACCCTGGGCCAGACCAGGGAGAAAATCTGGGGCAACACCGATTTTTGGGGTTTCGTTTCAGCCTCATCCCTCATTCCACCTTGTAAATACAAATATGGGAGCTGGGAATGGGGCTGGCACTTGGGAATGGGAGCAGCCGTTGGAATCCGTTCTTCCTGCGGTAAAATCCCAGCTTGCAGCAGGTTCCGGAGCGTGGAAAGCTCCATCCTCCGTTCACCAAAGCCAGGCTGGGGTGTCTCTGCAGCCAGGGAATGGTTTATGCACCAAAAAAAAAAAATAGAAAATATGTGGAGGTTTGAGCGTGTAGTTAAATCCTTTCTCCAAACATCCGGCGTTGGAAAAGTACCCGAGTCCTGCCCACAGCAAAGCAGCTTTTCCACGAATCCCTTTGATCCCAAAGATGAGAAACGTATGGGGAGCTGATGCTTCTCTTTTCCTGGGAGGGGGGGAGAGGCAGCCCGAAATCCATCTATCGAATAATCAGAATAATTACGAAATAAATACAAAGCAGCCTGTTGGCAAACAGGGAGATCCAAGGGATATTTCCCGCTAATTCTTCCAGGACCGCTGGGATAATGGTGTGGATTAACGAGAAACCAACCAACCACAGAGCTCATGTGACCCTCTGTGGTCGTCTCGTTGTAGGGAAAGGCTCCACATTTGCTTTGAATTATTCTGGGCATGGCCTGAAAAAAAAAAAGTTGTGTTCTTTTATTTCCCTCCCCCCCTTTTTTTTTAATGCATTGTTTTCTATGTGTTTCATATTGTTTTATGTTTCTTTCTGGGAATGCTTAATCCTTCTCCGTGTCCTCCAGTCCTGTTCCAGCAGGACAGTAATGGGCTGCTAAATTTACCTTTGTTAAATTCAATTTATAGCCAGGCAACAAATATTCCTCCCTCCACCGCTCATGGTAAAGTGGCGTTCCTGCAGTAGGGAATTATGGATAAAATCCAGGGTTATTTTATTTTCCTCCTTGACAGCTCTCACATCTTCTCATTTAAATTTAATCCCCAAAAATGCAGCAACTTTAGTCGTGTATTTTATGGACGTCAATAAAACGTGGGTGTTTTGCCGCCTGAATTTAAATATTGACACGAAGATGCCATCAGTGCTGAATTTTGTCTCTTTACACGCTTGATTCCCACACCTATGGAATGTTCCTGCTGCTCTGGAGGCGTTAAAGGTGATGAAATTTGGGGAATTCATGGACCTGACTTTGTTTGTGCCGCTCAGGACAGTTTGAGGCATAAATCTGGAAATTTTGGGTTTTTTCCTCTATCCACTGGACTTCCCTTCTAATTCCTTCCCAGTTAGTCAAAGTGGTAAGAACATAAGGATGGGAATAATTATCCTTTAATTATCCTTCTTCTAACTACAATAAAATATTCCAGGAAAAGTGTCTGGAGAATAAGGAAAGCAGAATTTTTTCCAGAGATCCATTCAGGACATGATCCCACAGGATACATTCTCCAGTCAACATTTCCCTTGCTATCGGAAGTCTTTCCTAAAAGACATCTCAAACCCAAGACAAAGCAAAAAATTGGGATAAAACTCCGAGATTTCCTTCCACCAGTCTGCCACGGGTTTATATTTCAGGGATAAAAAGGTAGATATTGGTTTTAACCGTACTTGTCCCCAGTCCTGGCTTCTCCCAGGAAACATTTTCCAGCCAGGGACAACAATCTGGACTGAGAAGAAAAAGAAAAATTGATCCATTAATTTATTAAGCAATTATATTAATTTTAAACTTTCTCCAGGGAAGGTTCAGGTCAGATATTACGGAAAAATTCCGGACTGAAAGAGTGGTTAAACATTGGGAGAGGCTTCTCAGGGAAGCGGTGGAGTCCCCACCCCAGAAGCATTCAACAAACAGGAGCTGCGGCATTTTGTGACACGTTTTGGTGGCCACGGAGATGTTCCATTGAAGGTTGGGCTTGATGGTGACCTTGGAGGTCTTTTCCATCCTTAACGATTCCCTGATTTTGGATGGCAGCTCCAGAAGGACAGAGGGCCTCAGGATCTCGGTCTTGTCCAAACACCCTGTAGTGGATTCCAGTCGCACCAGGCACCCAGTCCGGGGAGGAAATCCTGATTTTAGTGCTACCAGCAAACTCAGGGACCATGGAATCTGGACAATCCATGCTGGGAATTTCCTTGTTGAATCAGGGCGTGATTTCACCTTGAAAAGCTCAGCTTAGACGCAACAGCTCAGCTGTCCAAGCCGGTTCCAAGGACCCGAGGATAAAAATTCCGGCAGTTTTGAGGGAATTCTGTGTGTTTTTATCTATGTTTGAATAAAGGAACGATTCCTCCTTGGAATTTCTGATCTCCGTCCTTCTTTCGAGACACAACAGAACGCACTCAGAGAGGTTTGGCCGGCACAGTGGCTACAATAATTCGTTGTGAATCCGGGGGCACAACCTCTAATCTCTCGCGGGACTCGTTCCAAAAACTGTCCTCAGCTACAAATGAGTGCTTGGCCCCTGGAACTGGGTGGCCAATAGAGGTGGCCAGAAACTTCAGAAACCTTGGTGAGCATTGAGATCCCTTCATATCCCTTCTCCCTGCTAATCAGGCACGGGAGGTGGGATTTCATCTATCTGCCCGCGATGAAATCCAAATCTCCAGCTGTGTGGTGAAAATTAAACCATGGAAGGCCGTGGGACCAGCTGGAGGAAGAAACAAGCCCTCCAATTTCTTCTACCGTGTCCCAGATTTCTGTGGAGCTTCCAGAAGGTTAGAAAAGTGTTTTTGGGGGAGGGTAATTTGGGAGAAATCTGGTATT
The DNA here is from genome assembly GCA_013398055.1 of Ifrita kowaldi. Classification (NCBI taxonomy): domain Eukaryota; kingdom Metazoa; phylum Chordata; class Aves; order Passeriformes; family Cinclosomatidae; genus Ifrita; species Ifrita kowaldi. The sequence continues at coordinate 4,170 of VZRS01011959.1, read as the reverse complement.
ATCAGAATCAATGGAGAAATTATTTGGAAGAGACAAGCAAAGGTCTCCTAGTCCAAAATCCCGGGTGGGACGGGACCGGAGCCAGCTACGGATCAGGTCAGCCACGGTTGTGCCTTGCACATTGGAAGGATGAGAATTCCAGAGCTTCCCCTGAGCAACAGGGACCCTGCTTGAGCAGGACCTCCGGCCGTCCCTTCCAACGTTATCCATCCTGCGGGATTCCGGGATTCTCTGGAATTTGCCGCGTTATGGTGCGGTTTGCCTTATTTACAATGGGAGGCCCTTGGGTTAATTCCCACTCTGTGCTCTCCTTGGCATCCACCGTTATCCCCAGCTCCTTCTCCAGGTTTCACCTTTCCGGTCTATACCCACGCCCGGCAGTTTGGAATTCCCAAAATCCGAAATGTTTCTAGTTGAACACGGAGCTAAACTCTAAAATTGCATTTATTCCTCTGTCAGTCTTATAAAACCAGGGAGTTCAGGTGTCTTTTGTCCCTCCAAATCCCCATGGATCACTATGGAAAGAAAATAGAGTCTTCTTCCTTCCCAAATTTCTCAGTCTTTTATGACCAAAGCCTCGCTTAAGTGCTTTGGAAAATTTGATCCCGGCCTCACATAAGCCTGAGATCGGCCCTGATATAGTTCCAAGGCAGAGGGAATGAGGAAATAACAGGACTTTGCTGTTCGGAAGGAGGAGGGGGGGATGGGAGGAGAGGACAATTAAATGGGAATTATTTGGCTCGGCGGTTCATCCCAAGGGATTGCTCTGATCCCACAATCTGACTGAAATGTTGACCTTTATGTTGTCAGCCTAAAACCCAAACATATTAAACGTGGCCTGGGGTTCCTGTACAAGATACTACAAATTGAGGAAGAGAGGGAGAGGGATGGAATATCCTGGAGCCAGAGGAAAGACCTGATTGATGGATGAGGCCCCGGGGAGGGCAGTGTTAAGATTTCCTGTCTTTTCTGAAAACCTTAAAAAGACCCCGAAAGAAATAGGGGAGATTTCTCATGTACATGTGGTTGATCCGTTCAGGTTTCTCTTTTCCCGATTTTTTTGTTTGGAAAGAGGAGGGGGGGGAGAAAAAAATCCCCCTCCGATTTTGATTGGGAATCTTGCCAGGCTTCTGTCATCACCAGGAAAATGGTTCCTTCGGCAGACACATCTGGGCAACTTCACACCCATTCCTGATGGGAGCCGTCAAATCCTGTCCCAGACAGCAGCGGGAATGGCTCCCCATTCCCAGAGGGAAAAGAAGAGGAAGATTTGCTTTTGTTTAATTGGAAAGTGGGTGGACTGGGAGGAGAACAGATAATTTCTTGGCGACAACACCTTCACTGCCCACCTCTTTGTAGTGCTGGGGTGTTTCCCTTGGCTTCCCATCTTCTGCCACAACTCCCTTTTCCTGTTTTCTTCCTTCTAAGCCTGGAATCACATTAAAAAAAAAAAGAAAATTAAAGATTTCTTGACCTCCCAACGTAATTATGGGTTCTAAGCCGAGGTGCGAGGACACACGAGATAAATACATACAAACTGTGAAATACGCATGGATATGGATATAAACATAAATATGCAAATACACCATGGTGTATAATTAAATAATTTGTGTGTGGAGTGTGTGGCCGAATCAGAGAGCAGCACTTGATGGGAGGACCTGTGGAGATCAGCTGAGGTTGCTCCAGCCGGGAACGGGAAAAGTCTTCCAAATCCTTCCGAAGCAGATGGAAAAGGCCGTGGGCAGTTTGTGCAGCCTCTTCATGGATACAAATATGGAGGCAGAGGCGAACCAAGCTTTCCCAAATTTCCTGCGGGTCTGGAGAAATAACTTCGCGTTTCCTGGCTGCGAACAAGGGACAAACAGCGCTAACTACAATGAACTATTCTGGGAAAAGTGTCTGGAGAATAAGGAAAGCAGAATTTTTTCCAGAGATCCATTCAGGACATGATCCCACAGGATACATTCTCCCTTCAACATTTCCTTTGCTATTGGAAGTCTTTCCTAAAATCACGCAACACCTCAAACCCAAGACAAAGCAAAAAATTGGGATAAAACTCCGAGATTTCCTTCCACCAGTCTGCCACGGGTTTATATTTCAGGGATAAAAAGGTAGATATTGGTTTTAACCGTACTTGTCCCCAGTCCTGGCTTCTCCCAGGAAACATTTTCCAGCCAGGGACAATAATCTGGACTGAAAAGAAAAAAAAAATGGATCCATTAATTTATTGAACAATTGTATTAATTTTAAACGTGCTCCAGGGGAGGTGCCTTGTTCCCTCCTCTTCCCTCTCCCGAAAGGTCTCCGGATGAAGCCTACGGAAGGAAATGAGCCATTGGCTCTCGTGAGTTGCAGGTTCTGATGGATCCCAGAAATTTTTATTTCCAAGAAACCTTGGAAAGACCACGGGTGAGGACCAGGATTATCCACTGCTCCTGGGCCTCAAGGATTCGTGGAGCCTGGGATAATTTTGAAGAAGCTTCTGGCAAAATCCGCTGGGAAATGTCCTCCTCCCGTCATTTTTGTCACCGCTGCCTCCTTAAATATTAAATTGAGATGAGTTATTGGGGAAAGTTTGAAAGCCCAGGGAAGCCTGTGGGAATCCTTGCCTGGGATTCTTGGGATTGAACCATAATCCTTTCCAGGACAGAGCTTTGCCATGAAGCACCAGCCTGGGAATTAAGCTGCATTTTTGAAGCGTTTCAGAATATCCCCGATAAAAAAGACAAATTCCAGCAGCCTTGCAGAAAAACTAAACTGTGTCCCGGGCTGCGGGAGCTCCTAAAATTCCTTCTTGGATATTCCATAGCAGCCATAGCTGGGATTATTGCCCTTGTAAGTTATTTTTCCCATCGTTTATAACGGTGCTCTTGGGGTCCATAAAGCCATATTGCAATAAACTATGGAAAAATAAAATCATAAAAACACAACCCCAAAAAATCCTAGGACATAAAGAAATACAGGAGGCAAGAAAGAATTTTGCTATTGAAAGAAAAAAAAGAAGTAAGAGATGAGTTAAAAAAAAGAACATTATTAAAAAATAATGATCTCAGCTTCACATAAACCTGAGATCAGCCATAATAATGTATTATAATCAATATAACTGATATTCAACTGGAATATCAATTATAATATTATTAATTAATATTGATGGAAAAAATGGTATCAAAAGCTATCAAAATTTTACAGAAAATATAATAATAATAATAATAACAACAATAATAACCTACATTCAATCTTATGCATAATTATTATTATTATTACTACTATTATTCATTCTTCTAATGTCCAAGAATGGTGTAAGAATTTTAACATTTCTGCTTTCAGACTCAGGTTTCAAAAAATAACTTTATGCAAAATAACTTTGTTAATCATTAATAATCCGACCCAGTATTAATCAGCTATTGAGGGACCCCCTGGGAAGTTTCAATTCACTCAATTTCTGTGTATTAATTTTTATTCGATTTTGTTTTCTCCAATATTTATTGTCTCGGAGTGTCACAACGTTGGAGGCAGGTGAGGAAACTTCCAAAGAAAACCTCAATTATCTCCATGTTTGATGTGGCGCCTAAGCCAAGGATTTATTTACATTATTAAATATTAAATAGATAAGGAATGGGTTTTATCTCTCCTTTCTTCACTCCTGCTTTCAGGATTGGATGATTTCATCCCTAAAGGCCATTCCCAAGACTACATTTAGTCAAGAAAAGCCAAATTAAGTGAATCCATGTCCTTTAACTGAGTCTGTGTGCCTTGGAAACATTTTTCCTTCGTAACCTGGAGCCTCAGCGGGTGGAGAGCTTGGAGTCAGGTTTACAACTTGTTCTCCCAAGTTTTCCCTCTGTTTTCCCCGTTCGCAAACCCCCGGGTTTGTACAGGAACGGGATTTCCTGCTCCTGTGCTGTGGGTGCCTCTGATCACTTTTGGGAATGTCACTGTGGAATTTCGGAGGGCAGGTCACGGGGTTGAGAAGGTGGATGGAGCTGCGGAAAGTCAGGGATCTGAGTGATTCCAGAGAGGCGCTCTCATAGTTGTGTACTGACGACTTACTCGTAGTTGTTCACTACTCTCTGTGTGTAAACCGGTTTGTAAATCTGTGACAAAGCTTCCTGGCGTTGATTCTCCTGCCCTTGCTGGCATCCCATTCCGATGCCTTAGGATTTAACTTTT
>VZRS01011950.1:0-70837 GCA_013398055.1 Ifrita kowaldi | reverse complement strand
GGACCTCCCGGGGGTTTGCTGTGGCTCGTTTGACCCCATTCCTTGGTAAAAGGGCTTCCGAGGGACGCTGCGGAGGCCTGGGTGGCTCGCCGCAGGAGATGAGTTGCTAGCACGGGACAACTTCTCAGTATTTCACCCGTTGCTGAAGGATCAGAATCTCAGCCACAAAATCAATTTCACGAGGTTGATTTGGTGCTGGGAGCGTCCGTCTGGGTGTGATGCCTCGGTGCTGTGGCCTCACGGCGCTGTTCTTACTGACACAACTCTCCAGTTTCAGAGGCTCCCGTCTCCTCGCGCACTCCAGCCCTCTCTACTCTCCAGCCATCGCTCTTGTCCAGCTGGTGGATTCCCAGTTAACCTGGACTTCAAGAGACTCCAAAACCCGTCCCTGGCCACGCCGTGCCTGCCTGGGCACTGCCCTGCCTCGCTCACCTGCCCACACCTTGCACACTTCCACCTGCCCGCGGCAGCAGCTCCCAGGTGCATCCCCGCCCCGCCGAAACCCTGGGAACCAGGGAGCTAAAATTCTGACAAAACAGGTCGCAGAGGCTCCCTCAGGAAAAAAGTCCCTGCGACAAAAAGTTGTGGATGAGCTGAAGCATTACTACGATGGGTTCCACCTGCTCTGGATCGACACCAAGGTGGCTGCCAGGATGGTGTGGAGGCTGCTGCACGGGCAGGTCCTCACCAGGAGGGAGAGGCGAAGGGTAAGTGCCACAACACGTGGATAAAGTGATGCAGTAAGAGGCTTTACCCCTTCTTTGGACACATTTTGTGTGTCTGGCTGGGTGATAATCTCTGGGTAATCTCTGCTGTGCTCTTCTCTGTACAGTTGCTGAGGACTTGTGCAGATCTCTTCCGGCTGGTTCCCTTCCTGGTGTTTGTCATTGTCCCCTTCATGGAGTTTCTCTTACCTGTGTTCCTGAAGCTCTTCCCTGAAATGCTGCCCTCGACGTTTGAGACGGAGTCAAAAAGGGTTTGTGTCCTCTCTGAGGCTGTGGAGTGTCCACAGCTCCTCAGAACATCTGTGCAGAGCTGCTGTTCCCTGCCTGCTGCTGGAAGTGAGGATTAGGCTCACCCAGGGCGTGAGACACTCCCAGCTTATTCCTGAGCTGAGTGGGAGAGTTGGAAGGTTGTGCTGTAGACAGGGGTTGGAAGGAATGTGCACAGCAATTCCATTCCTGCATTATATTTTCTAATTTATGGTTTTGTATTTCCCAAATGAAGGAAGAAAAGCAGAAGAAGAAGTTAAATGCGAAGCTGGAGTTAGCCAAGTTCCTGCGGGAGACCATTGTAGAGATGGCCAAAAGGAACAAAGCAGACACGGGACAAGGGAAACAATTCTCCTCTTACCTGCACGAGGTAGGGTGGGCCGTGCTGGGGATGGCAGCCATGGCACCCACACACCTTTAGTGCTGCTGGCTTGGGCAGAGAACACGGGGTTTGTACCAGCATTGTGCAGATGTTCGGCAGCACAGAGCTGCCCCGTCAGGTGCTGTTCCCCAGCTGTCTCCCTGCTGACCCTGTAACAGTTTCTGTTTGACTTTTAACTGTATGGTCCCATTTCCATCAGACACAGGAATTCCAGTGTGAGGAAGGGGAAGGGGGGGAAGAGATTCCCCAGCGGTGCTCCCGCTCAGGTTTGTGTTTGTCCCTTTGTTCAGATCCGTCACAGCGGCCACCCGCCCAGCACGCAGGAGATCGTCCGCTTCTCCAAGCTCTTTGAGGACGAGCTGACCCTGGAGCACCTGGAGCGGCCGCAGCTGGTGGCTCTGTGCAAGCTGCTGGAGCTGCAGCCCATCGGCACCAACAACCTGCTCCGCTTCCAGCTGCTGCTCCGGCTGCGGAACATCAAGGCCGATGACGAGGTGAGCTTGAAACAGCACAGAGGAATTGCTTGGCGCTCGCAGGTTCCGCACGAGGCTTGTGTCCCTGCCCACAAACCCTCCACAGGGCAGGAGTTTAATATTGATGGGAGTCAGATCTTCCCCATGAGAGATTCCAGAAGAAAACAGAATGAGAGTTCATCTCCCTGCACCCTTGTGGTCTCTGGGGAGCTGTAACGAAGGTGGCACTGCAGATACTGGCACTAGAACACTTCATTTTGGAGTCATGCTAACTTACAAAAAAGGGATGTTTCAATGTGCAATGGGGTTATTTGGAAAATGGAGCCAGACTTATACATGCAGAGTGGAGGGACAACAGGTAATGTCCATAAGTTGCAGCAAAGGGAATTTCAACTTGGTAAGAAAAAAAAATTAAAATCAATGAGTGGGTAAACAGTGGAAGAGGTTGTCTGGAGGCTGTGAAATCCCCATCCCCAAAGAGGCTCAAAGCACCAATGGAGAATGCTGAGCAATTTTGAACAGGAGAATGGACTGGAGACCTCCAGAAGTCTGTTGAGGTGGAGCAGGGTCTTGGCTACTCTGTGCCTGCATGGGAACGTCGCTGTTCTTTCCAGATGATTGCCAAGGAGGGGGTCAGTGGCCTGAGCGTGTCGGAGCTGCAGAGCGCCTGCAGGGCCAGAGGGATGCGGTCGCTGGGGCTCTCTGAGGAGCAGCTGAAGGAGCAGCTCGGGCAGGTGAGTGTGCCCAAGTTCCTCGGAGGACACATTCCAGGCAGTGGTCAGGTACAGCAGGCACAGCTTCCTGAGAGTTCATGCACAAGTTTCAAGCTGGATCCTCACCTGCAGAGCTGAGCTCTAAGGCATGAAGGGTCCAGATTATGTCCTAGACCAAAGAGAAAACCAAATAGAACCAAGGCCAGCTAGAAGCAAGGTGAAGTGGGGTGTATTCTTAGCTCCTCAGACCCATTTCTTCTCATTATGGTAACTTAAAACTGTATTAGCCAAACTCAAGACTGCTTTAAGGACAAAGAGTGTTGTATTAATAAATACCCACGTAGAGCCAGTCTGAAATAACTTTCCCTTCTGTTCTCTTCCAACAGTGGCTGGATCTGCATTTAAAGGAGAACGTTCCTTCTTCTCTCCTCCTGCTTTCCCGTGCCTTGTACTTGATAGACATAAAGCCCCAATCTGTTCCCATTCCACAGAACAAGGTGAGTTGTTTGAATAAAACTTTTAGGTTAATAGCTCAACCATTATACATTATAAAAATGAGTGACTGTGAAAGGAATCTTGTTTTTTGATCCTACAAGTGGACTGAAGTTACGACTCTGTGTTCTTCTGCAGACAGGTGAAGCTGCTGAAGCAATGACATCCGTGCTTGAAGGTCAGGAGACCCTCCTGGATCCTGCCCCTGTCGTACAGGGAAGAAAGGTTAGAAACAGCAGTCTGCAGGCAGGAAAACGTGCTGAAATCGTTGGGAATTGAGTGTGACCAAACCTTTCCAAAGCTAGACAAAACCAGTGTTTGGCACCACGGCACAGAGCACGAGCAGTGTCTGTTCCTGCACTGTGTAGATGTTTCCCCCCAAGAGCCTCACAGCTGCATGTTCTGACTGAAGAGGCAGGGGAGGGGAACAGGGATCTGCTGTGGCACAACTGGTCCTGTTGCTGGGAACAGCTGGTTCTTCAGTACCGTGGTACTGGCATGGTACTTGTGAGCCAAGGAGGAGGACTCACAACCTGAATTGCTTCAGACCTCAGCCCAGGTACATTTAGCTCAGAGAAGCCAGCTGAAGTGGACTTGTTTTTAGCCCTCCTACTGAATTTGGGCTTAGTTGTCCAGGACAAAATGAGCCAAAGTTATCTAGAGTAGGAAAGCCAGAGCATATGGTTCTCAGCATCACGCTGCAGTGAATTCCTTAGATTAGTCCCAGCTGATAAAAGCAGCAGCAAGAATCAAAGAATATTGTATCAACTGCCAGAAATATTTCCACATAGTTAAATTGTGCTGAGGAAACAATGGAAATGCCGGCACAGCTTTCACAGAGTGAACAGGGAACAGCCTGACTGGGAAGGGAGAAGGGGCTGTGGGGTTTTGCCCTTTCCGAGAGGGTTCTGTGACTTACAGCTGCTTTTTCCTTAAAGAATGAAGAATTTGTGTCCCAGCCAGCAGAGAAATTGCCATTCTCAGACGCGTCAGTGAAGTCTCCCCCACGAGAGGTGAGCTTGTCAGAGTTCTTACACTTCCCAGAAGAGATTGTTCTTCATACAACTTAGAGCCAAACTGTGGAAGTTTGTGGTACAGGACGCTGTGAACGCTGAGTTCAGGGAGCAGCTGGAGAAACTGGATGAGAACTGCACTGAGGGCTGTTCAATACAGAAATACCACACATGACATGGGAGGGCACCTTCAGAAAAGATTTTGAATTTCAAGAGACATTTGTACTGCCTAAAATCTGCCCTTTTCTCTTGCCCCTAGACCAAAATGGAAGCTTCCCAGAGCAGCAAGGTCGGTGCCAACGGAGCCTAACCTGGAGCCAGCACTGGGAGGGAGCAGCTTCCATCTCCACACCTCCTGCAAAGGGAACAGGGATTCCCCAGGAGGCTGCTCTACACAACAAGGCAGTGGCCCTCAGGGGCCTCTCTCTGTCCCAAGCTTGTTAGCAACTAGGCCACTGCTGTCTGGATGGCCCCAGCTTCTCTTTTGCACTGGATCCTTGCCCTGCTATTTTTAACTTATGGTGTAAATATGTTAATAATGGTGCTGTTGTCTGTGCTGTTCCTGAGCAGTGTTTGTGCTTAGCAAAGGCAGCTTTTCATGTCAGAATGGCCTGTGCACAGAACAAGCTGGGCTGGGGGTCCAGCAAAGCCTGTTCTGCAGCGTGAAATCCTCTGCAGGAACATCCCCACACACCCAGGGCCAGCAGCTTGTCCTGAGTGTCACAGCTCAGGCTCTTGGTCCTGATTAGGGTGGTTTAACCGGTGACCAGCCCACAACGACCCATGTGGCCACAGTTTTACTGAGGAGGGCAAACACAGGGAAGGAAGGAGGGAGCAGCACTTGGTGCTGTGGTGGAACTGATCAGGAGGACTTCAAACCTTGCTGGGCAGGAGCGGAGCAGTGACAGGAACAGCCTCCTCCTGTGAGTGTTTGCTTCCCCAGTGAGAGCTGTGCAGGTGCCACACACTGTGACAGAATCAGACTTGCACTTTGAGGATCCCTCTGGGTCATGTGAGGGAGCAACCTGGGACCTGCACACCTTTCCCAAGTGTGGAGATTTGGTTAATCCTTACCAGGCTCAGAATGCACACCAAGTGTTCTCCGTGCTTCGCACAGCGACTCCTCACATGCTCCAGTGATGACTCAGTTTTTGCCAGACTCTCAGAGGATACTGAAAAGCTGTTTTTAGCATTTGTTAAATTTTTTACTCTGTCCTATGTAAATGCTCAGAAATTACTCACATTATGGATTTTAAATATGTATATTTATACTTACTGTAAAATTAGATTTGGTGCTAAGTAGGAATGAAATCTCTCTTCCCGAGGTCAGACAGCCTTTAGAACAACCCAACTGAGAGCCAGTTCTCCAAGGTCAGGTGTGAGCAGCACTTTATACCTGAGGCCTGAGGCGCCTGCAGCACCGCAGAGCCAGCTGTCAGGTGTCCCGTGTCCTCAGCTCTGTACCTGAACCTCTCCTCCTTCATCCAGCCCGTCCGCAGTGCTGGATCTGTGTTTAATAAATGGGAGCAAACGTTATTTCAATAAAATAACAACACCGTTGCTGTGGAGTCACTGCTGCCTCTTAGCGTGATAATGAGGGAAGGCGTCTCCTCCTGCCTGCTGTTCCAGCCTGTGACTGCTCCTACTCCCAAAACCGGCGGAGGGAGAGGAGGAGGCTGGCGGGTGTCCTGGGCGGGATGAAGGCAGAGCCAGCCTGTGCCGGCTGCCGAGGGAGCAGCACATTCCTCTGCTGAGAGGTTTCACGGATGGAGAGTGAAGAGGGGCTGGCGGGGAGCCTGGACATCACCTGGGCACCGCCCCTCCGTGGGCGAGCTCCGGGTGGGCTCTGGTGCCTCCGACGTCCCCGTCCTCCAGCCATGCCAGCACCATGACCACGTCACCTTGGCGTGTGCGAGGGCTCAGGCCGTGTCCATCTGCCTCCTGTGTTTTCAATTTAGAAAGATCTGGAAGCTGGGACTCGCTTTTCCTTGGATTTCCCGCGGTCACCGCCAGCCCCACACCCGTGTTCAGCCTGAAGTGAGCACGGGCTGGGGCGAAGCCTCCCTCCTCCCGGGGGAGCCGGGCCCTGGAGCAGGCAGAGGGGGATGAACCCGAGGCAGCCCCGGGCCGCTTACAGACCTCTGAACAAACCCATTTTCAGATCAAAAATCCCCTCCTCCCCCAGCCCTCACAGGTGACTGCTGCTGCAGGGCCCTCTGGGGGGACGTGCCCAAGTCTCACCTCTGGCTGGCACGTCGGGACCCCAGGCACCTTCCCAGGACCGCTGTACCCTGCAGCCACACAGAGGGGAGAGGCAGCAATCCTGCTTCATGACCTTCCGAGCGAGGGGAGGAAACGACCCCCATGGAGCCCCATAAATCACGGGATTCTGTTCTGCAACATTGGGCAAATGAAACGCTGCGGAGATCCAAGGCCGTGTGTGCTTTGGCGTGGGGAGAGCTTTTCCAGCCACGCCGGTGCCAAACACCTTCCAGTCTCCCCTCAGCCTGGAGGACCAGCTCCTCTAGTGTTTATCCCTCCCCCGGGCACCCTCACACTGTGGCTGCTCCGGCCTGGAGCCGGGGCTTGTGGCGCCCGTGTCCATCCCCCCGCGCCGGGGCCGGGGCAGCGCCTTGCCCGGGATTCGGGAATTTCTGCTGGATGCTGGTCGGGACCGTCTCCTGTGCCAGCGCCAGCCCCGGGCCTTGCGTCAGCCTCTTCCCCAGAAAGCTGCTGGGGAAAGATGCCCCAGTCAGCACTTTTGGAGGAGATTAGCATTCAGAGGGAAAAGCAGTGATTTAGTGCGGCCCAAGCACAACAAAGGCTGGGATTTACAGCTCCCGGATCCCAGCGCCACATTCCTGCAGCCCTTCTGCCTCTGCTATAAACGTGTAACAAAGGAGACGGAGCTTTATCCCAGCCTAAAGTAATTTGGCACAAGGGCTGCATTGTCAAACCTTGCATGGAGCAGGATGGGGTGCAGGTGGCAACGTCCCCGAGGTGTCCCAGGGGTGGTCCCACCCCTGCCAATCACACTGCCCATCCTGCTTGTCCTCATGGTGCCCGCATGGTGCAGGGCAGGGCCCGCGGCAGCACGAGTTTGGGGGAGCCACGTGCCCTGGCTGCAGCTGCACACATCTGGCTCTGGCTCTGCTCAGCTGTGGGTGGCCAGGGCGGGCTGGAGCTGGACCCTGGGGTCCTGCTGACCCCACATCTGGGTGAGACATGGGGGATGGAGGGCGGCTGAGGGGGTTGGGGGAGATCGCTCCCCACGCATCCGCTGAGCCGTGCTCCGAGCCGTGGGACCCTGCGCCAAGGTGGAATGGCACAGGAGGTTCCTGCCACGGCTGGCAGTGGGACAAAGCCCAGCTCAGCGCTGGCAGAGCAGCCACATCCTGGGCTGGGGCCAAGAGACTGTCCCAGCCCTGCACAGTCCGAGGGCTTTAAAAGGAGAGAACAGGGAAGGCGAGGAGTGGAGAAGACAAAGGATGCTGTGAGAGCCAAACGTGGTGTAGGCCAAGCACTCGACAGCCAGGGATGCCCAACACGCCCCACCCGCTCAGGGGGCTCCTGAGGGCAGCGCCTTTAGATCCTCCATTGCTCCAGAGCCATTTCCCGAGGGACCATATCCTGTCCCCCTCCTAAGCGGAGACCCTGGTGCCGGGCAGTGCTGGAGGGGCTGCGGGCACCCCCTGGGCAGCTGGGGGCTGCTTTGGCCCTGCAGGTGGGGCCTGTGGGGTGCTAAGGCCAGTTTTGGGGTATGCCCACCTCCCGGATTGCCCACATGGAGAGGATGCCTTACCAGGAAAAGTAGAGAGGAGATGAAACTCGCGTTCAGGCAGCCCTGTCCCGTCAGCCTCCACGGTTTCTGCTGGGTGTCAGCCAGGGCAGCACCCCGGGGACCCTCCACGCCTGTGTCCCCACGGAATGCAGTGGGCACCTGGCTGCATGTGCCCCTTCCCCAGCCCGGCAGTGAGCACCAGCAGCTCTGCCGCAGCTGCTCTGCTTATTATCATATTTAATTGCCCTCCTGGTAACCCCAGGAAATGAGCAGGAGACGGTGAGAGCTGCAGTTTGGGATGATGTAAACACGAACTCCAGCTCTCCCTGTGCCTCGCCAAGCTGGTCCCGGAGAGAGCAGTGATTTATGGAACCCCCCAGCCCTGCTCCCCCCGCCTGGGCTGCGAGTTTAATCCAGGGCCGCAAATTCAACATAAATCACTTGATTAAAAGCTCTACTTAATTTAAAGGGGGTGGGGGGTGGGCAGAGTGCAGCTGATCGATTTAATTTACACCGGGAAATAGCAACAAGCAGATGCATTTAAAAAGGCCGGGGAGACCGGTGATGCTGCAGCTGCTTCAACTGCCTCAGCTTAACCATTTAAGGGCTCTGGAGGGGCTGGCAGCCCCTCTCACCCCCCTCCCTCCAGGCACGGTCAGCCACCTCCCACACCACTGCCCAAGCCCCGTGGGGTGTAGGGTGCTAAAACATATTTATGGGGAGTACTAAAGCCCTGAAAAACAGAATTCCCGCAGAACCAGCTGCCATCCTGGCTGCTCCCTGAGCGTCATCTTCCCAAACTGCCGCTTGGATGAGCTTGAGCACCCAGAGCCCTGAGAGCCCCATCCCCATCACCCCTCCAGGGACGGGCCGTGGGTGGCGAAGTCGCGGTTAAAGTCTTTAATAATTACAAGAATTCCAGATTCATTACAGAAGAGTTTACAACAAATAATATTTCTCCATACAAAGGCAAAATAAACTTTTCAAGTAACAGCGGCCTGGCTCCAGCGTCGCGACACCAGTGGCAGGGAGAGAGGGGTTACAGGTGGCCCCTGCCCCGGTGAGGGGCTGCCCCGGCCAGGGAAATGCCCCGTCCGTCCAGGTGGAGCAGAACTCAGGCAGCGGGACAGCCCGGGGAGCACGGACGGGCAGAGCTGGGATGAGGCTGCTCCCCCGGTAAGGCACTGGCAGGCATCGCCCGGGGAGCGGGGCTGCACGGGGGGCACAGCGGGGCCGGACCGAGCCGCGCTGGAGGCACACGGCACCGCCCCGCAGCCCGCACCCCCCTGCCCCTCCCCAAAGGCAGATGGTGGCCGGGCAGGGGCGGCAGCCCCCTCCCCAGGGCACCGTCCCCATCCCACAGCGGTGCCCCACGCCCGCACACCAACGCGGTGCCACGGGCACTGCCGGCCCCAGCCCTGCCGGAGCCCCGGGAGGAAGCGGGGGGGGACGCGGGGCCAGGGCAAGGCCAGGCACGTAATGACAACGGATTCCCAAAAGGCATCGACACATTATTATTGTTTAATACAACCCCATATAAAACTGAAGCAGCAGCAGCAATTTTTATCGAGGGACCTAAACTGAAATAGGTTTAGAACATAATTTAAAAAAATAAAAACAGCAAAAATAGCAAAATATATGAATTTTTTTTTTATAGCAACTGATATCTACCAGCCACTAGTACCTTCCTACCAAACTGGTATATCTCTGGTAACAACGCTTTTTAAAAAGACATGTAAATATATATTCATATTTATACATATTTTTCGTTATGTACACGGGACTCTGGGTTTAGCACAGGTGGGTTCGGGCGCCTCTGAGCAGTGCTGGGCGCTGCACCCGCTGCGGCTCCTGCCCCAGCTGTGCTGGGCACGGCTCAGCAAAGCCCACTGGCGCTGGCACCGCGGGGCTGCAGGACCAGCCCTGGAGCATCCGGGCAGCGAGGGAGCCCCACACCGGCGAGGCTCCCGGCACACCAGTGAGGCTCCCAGCACACTGAGGCTCCCAGCACACCAGTGAGGCTCCCGGCACACTGAGGCTCCCAGCACACCGGCGAGACTCCCGGCACACCAAGGCTCCCCCCTCGTGCAGCCGCAGGAACCGGGTGCTGCTCCCGGTTATCAAGTTCTCCAAGTTGCAGACCAGCCCAGCTCTCTGTGCCCCACCAGGACGTGCCATCCCAGGATGCCCGGCTGGCTCTTTGGCCGTGCACTGCCCACGGGAGAGGATTTCAGCTCAACCAAGTGGGAATACTCAAGCACAGAATTCATGGAAAAGAGGTTTAAAAACGAAAAGGAGGAAATGCCATAAAAACACCGGAGCCGAACCCTTTGGGCTGTGGAGAGCTGACACGAGGCGGCAGGAGAAGCTGGCAGGTGGTTTTGGTTATGTGAGATGCTACGGATGTCTCTGAACCCTTTCTGCAGCAGCTCAGCACGACCAGGCTGTGCAGGCAGCGTCCACGGGCATGGCACAATGTGGCAGGGCACGGCACCCCGGGCAGTGCCACCCTCAGTGTCGCTTCAGTCCACCGTTGCTGTGCTGAGGGGGGAACTTGGGAAGGCACGGCTCGTCCGGGAGCGGGTCGTGGGAAAAAACAGAGTCCTCTCCTGAGGAGCAGGTGGAGCTGCGGGTGTCCGGGAAGCCGGGAGAATACTGATCCAGCGGCATGGAGAGGTCCAGGTACTCCTGTGAGGGACAAACCCCAAGGATGGGCTCAGGACGGGACTGGGCAGCCCCCAAGGAGCACCTCCCCCAGGTGCCACCTCTCCTACCTGGTTGGAGGTCATGGCCACGATCCTGTCCAGGTCTTCCACCAGCTGCTTGAAGGTGGGTCTCTGGGAAGGGACGGCGTGCCAGCAATCCCTCATCATCATGTACCTGCAAGGGCAGGGGGAGGCAGGGGCTCAGCCCGGAGCAAGCAGCTGGGGACCCCCACCCACGGGAGCAGAGGAGCACCAGGAATGTGCCCCCGTGCTCAGGCTGGGACCCACGGCCAATGAAAATGCTGCTCCAGGGATTTAGGGTAATCCCCTGTGTGGAAGGAAGGGAAACTCTCCCCCCTGCCCTCATGACCTAGGGCTATTTGGGGAGGAGGATGGACACAGTCTGGGCTGGTCCCTGTGCTGGGGTCACTCTGGGATTCCCTCCTGTCACGGGATAGTGGAGGGAGACGCTGATTATTGCAAATCTGATGGACTGATGGTTTTGCAAGGCTGGGAACTGCTGGGACTGTAACTCCAAACATCTGCCTGCCACCCTCTATGCCCCAGCCTGTGTTCTGGGCCAGGCAGTGGCACTCAGAGACTTCAAACCCCTCTTCCCCATCCAAGCACTCCACTCACAGCTCGTTGGTGCAGTTGCTGGGCTTGTCCATCCTGTGACCTTCCTTCAGCAGCTTGAAGAGCTCCTCAACGGGCACGCCGGGGTAGGGTGACCCACCCAGCGTGAAAATCTCCCACAGCAGCACCCCGAAGGACCACCTGAGAACACAGGGAGGACGCTGGGGCACTGGCTCCGGGGGGCTGACACCCCGCTGGGCCCCAGTTTGGGAACGGTTAGAGCTTGGTTTGCTGGGAGGAACAACCATCCATGGCTTTGATTGACTTGGCAGGATAAATGAGTCCCAGCACCAAATACAATTTGGACTCAGAATGTTTGGCTGGTTGACACCAATGTAATTTTATTAAATCAAGACCAATCCCATCTGTGCATCTCCCCAGCAGGCGCTACTCACACGTCACTCTGGTGGGTGTAGATTCGGTCGAAGAGAGCCTCGGGGGCCATCCACTTCACTGGCAGGCGACCCTGAGACACAAAACCCCACACTGGCTCCGTGCCACGGGCTGTGAGGGAGCCTGGGGCAGGGGTAAGCCCTGCACGCACGTGGCCTTCCCAGCACAGACTGGAGCATCCCTGGCACCCCCACCCCACAAAGCCCCTCGCACACCACTCACATTTGTCGTCTTCTTGTAGTAATCGATGTGGTGGATGTCACGGGCCAGCCCAAAGTCAGCGATCTTCATCACGTTGTCCTCCGTCACCAGGACGTTCCTGGCTGCCAGGTCCCTGTGGATGCACTGACCGCGCACGGGGCCGTCAGCTGGTCCCCCAAGCCACTGGATGGTTCCCTACGATGGGATGGGCTGGGAGGGAAGGGTGCATCCCCCAGGCCCAGCTGCCCCACCCCACCACAGCCTCCTGGGAGCTCCTCACCTTCTTGGAGGCCAGGTACTCCATGCCCCGTGCCACCTGGTAGGCACAGGAGACCAGGTCCTTGAAGGAGAGCTGCTCCTCGGGGACACAGGTGGGGTTGTAGCAGTACTCCATGCCCGGGGGCCGCCGTGCCTGCAGGTACTCCCGTAGGTTGCCCTTGCTGGCGTATTCCACGATCACGTAGAGGGGTCCTGAGGGGACGCTGTGATGAGGCTGGAGCACCTGGGGTGCCAGGCCAGCCCCTCCCAGTGGACAGCGGCTGGAGGGGTGGCAGAGGGGACACCTCCTCCCCACTCCTGTGTCCTCACCGTCCTGTGTGCAGGCTCCCAGCAGGTTGATGATGTTCTTGTGCTTGCCAATCATCTTCATCATCTCCATCTCAGAGATGAGGTCAGACAAGTCCTTCTCTGTGGCGTCAGCTGAAGTGGAGAAGGCAGCAGTTAGGGGGTGCCAGGCAGGGTTGCAGACCCCAGGTCCCAGCCCGGGCTGTGGCATCATGGCAGGACCACCCTTCTCGCTGCCACTTACACTTGAGCATCTTCACCGCCACCTTGGTCACACGGTTGGGCTTGTCCTTGTCAAGGCCGATGGCTTCTGCCAGCACCACCTGCCCGAAGCAGCCTTCTCCCAGAGGCTTGCCCAGGATCAGCCTGGTGGGAGAAGACCCCGATGCAGGGGCAGCAGGTTGGTCCCAGCACCAGCACCACCATCCTCACCCAGCTCCCACTGGGGCAGGGCTGGACCTCACCTGTCCCGGGGCAGCTCCCAGCGCGGGTCCTCGGGGAGCTCGTACTCGGAGACGCCGGCCAGCATGGGGGTGCCGCTGGAGGAGAGGCGCGAGGGCCGCACCAGCATCACGCCCGAGTTCATGGACGAGCTGGAGTCGGCCGACACCTGCAGGGGGACCGTGGGTTACCTTCACGCAGTGCCCGGGCCCGTGGCTGGCTGCCCCCCGGGGGGGAGATGGTGATGGGAGTGTTCACATCCTCCCCTGCCCGCAGCCCCCTGCCCACCCTGCCTGTGGTGTGTCTGACTGTGCCCGTCAGTGCTGCTCCCCTCTGTGGAATTTTTAATGAGTCTCCACCATGCTGCAGCCCGAACTGCCCAGCCTGGGAGCTCTCCCATCTCCTCAGTGTGTACCACGCTCTGCTCAAACCTTAAACTGCTGTAAATCCTCCTGGTTCTCCTCAGGAGCCCCGTCAAGGGGGGATGAGGGAGAGCTGTGCAGCCCTCCGTGCCCTCATCACTGTGTTGCCATTGGAGGCACAGCCCAGACAGTCCCCACCCCACGCTGCCGGTGGGCACAGGCTGCAGTGGGGGACACGTGCAGCAGGGTGAGACGGTCCTGGGCCTTCCCATCCCTCCTCCCCAAAATCCCCTGGGAAGAGCTGGGCTCCAGGAGGGGCAGTAGGTGCAAACAAACCCCCTCTCTACTTTCTGTTACCTGTCTGCGCAGGGGGATGCTCTTGGCCAGCTTGTGCACGGCCAGCTGGCTGTTGAAATCCGTCTTCTTGGTGGTGCTCTTCAGCTTGTAGATGATGATGGTCACCACCATGCAGGAGATGAGGAAGGCCCCGATGCAGTAGATGATGATCTCCAGGTAGAAGGGAGACGTCATCATGGTTGGGGTGTCTTCAATAGCTGGGTCGGCGTGAACAGGGTGTTTGTTAGCACCTGCCAGCCCCAGGGAGTGGCACTGGGGGAGCCCCTGGCTCCTCCCCAAGCTCGGTGGGGACGTCGGTGCACCAGGGACTGGGGGCTGCCCATCCACCCTGGCGGGGAAGGAGTGCAAGCAGCCCCCAGCTCATCATCCCCATGGCCAAGCACTGCCTGCACCACATCTGCAGGTGGCACAGGGTGAGATGGGTTCAACTGGGACAGGCTGGAAGTGGGGGGACAGGGCCTGAGTCACCCCACGGAGATGTGGCACCACAGGCACTTCTGGGGACTACTGGTCTCTGTCCCAGCTGCTCTGCCCACGCTTGAGAGCTGCAGGTCCCTCAGGATCTGGGGTCATCCTGTGCACGTGGGATGGGAGGGGGTGTCTGGCAATGTCTGGGGCTGTGGGAGTCCAGGTCTTACTGGTAATGACTGGGGGGAGTTCAGAACAGAGCAGCCAGTGGCACTCCAGTGGCAGTGACCTGCTGTGGGAGCCTGGGATGGCTGGGAGAAGGGACCCACAGACCCTGCTTTGGTGGCCGAGGTGGTGTTGGAGCCACCAACAGCTCAGAGCCCACACCCATGTGCCATGGTCCGTGGTGAATCCGGCAGGATGGGGCTGCCACTGCACCTTCTGCACCCCCAGCCTGACGGCCCCAAAGAGCAGAGCCTCAGAGAGAGGTGCAAGAGGGAGCTGGAGATCCCTGTCCCACCTCTGAGCACACCTGGCTGACAAAGCCGTAGCTGATAACTGGGAAAGTTTTGGCTGGAAAGCAACAACCACACAGCACCCCAAAGACTTTCCCACAGCTGTTATCAGGCTTTGGTCCACGCATTGATACTGAAGAGCAGCATCAATGGGGACGGGGCAGCTGTCCCCACAGCGCAAGCACACACAGCCCCCGGACGGTCCCGCACTGCAGGGCAAGGCCAGGCTCTGTCAGGCAGAAGGGCAGCGCTGCCAGCACCCCCAAACCTCCCTTGGTGCCCCTCTGAGCCTGCAGCACCGGCCTGGCCTGGCTCAGGGGTGCGGGACCGTCCTGCTCCGGGGGAGCAAGCCCTGGTTAGGTTCCCCAGGTATGCATTGCCTGGGCCAGGGAGAGAGCGGGGGGCAGACCCCAACTGGGGTGGAGGGGGGCACAGGGCCAGGGGGACACTGCCCCATCCTGCTCCAGCTGCAGAGCAGCCCTGCAGCACTGACACTGGCCCGCTCCGAGGGGGCAGGGGCCGGGAAGGACTCTCTCCCGGACCACAATGCATACATTGGAAAGAGGGAGGAAAGGGAGAGGAAGAGGAGTATATACCTTCGAGAACTGTCAACCATGCAGAGTGATGGGAGATCCCAATAGAATTACCCGCCAAACATGTATACTCCCCAGCATCCTCAAATGAGACATTCCTTAAGTGAAGGACTTCCATTTCTTTGTCTGTCGTGTTAACGCCAGCCGTCTGGAAGGAAAAATGGAAGCAAAAAACGGAGAAGCAAACGACATGAGATAATCTGGGAAGAGGCCAGAGAGGAGGGAGAGCCCAGTCTCATTTGCCAGACCCCCGGGGAGCAGACAGAGACCACTGCAGACCTGCTAGAGAGACCCTCGGGATGACCACTCATCCCGGCGGACCTACGGAGACGCTGGTTAAAACCCTTCACCACACTGAGTGTCCTGCCCATCCGAACATGCTGGCGATGGGCTGCATGGAGAAATCAGCCCAGGCAGAGCCGGCCGGCTGGCTCGCAGGATGTGGGGAGGCACAAGGACAGGGATGGGAGGACGGAGATGGAAGGATGGAGATGAGAGAATGGGGATGGGAGGACAGAGACAGGACGGAGATGGGAGGGCAGCACAGACAGGGGACGCAGCACTGTGCCAGTGCTGGACTGGCCTGATGACAGCACCCTCAGAGACCTGAGTTCACTGGTGCCAGAGTCAGCAGGGACCTGGGTAGCTCTGGTGTCTGCACGGTGGGGAGGGCAGCACACAGGAGGGACAGCGGAACACAAGAAAGACATCAGCACACAGCAGAGACACTGGGATGCACACAGAGCACAGCCGGCCCCGCTGGGTATTTTTCCATGGTTGTTGCACCAGAAACACAGCAGAAACAAGAGAGCCCAGAGTTTTGTTTTCCACCGCCAGGCATTCTTCTGATTACCTGTGGCCAGGGGCCTGGTGACAGTGAGCCACGCAGACTGGTTGGCCTCGCCAATATAATTGGAAACCTTACAAACATACTCCCCGCTCTCCGCCTCTGTCACATTATACAGGGTCAGCACCTCCGCATCAGAGCTATTAATCCCCGAGTGCTGGAACAGACCAACAACATGGAGTCACACGGATGTGCTCAGCAACGGCAGCGCCCGGAGGGTCGGCAGCGGCTCTGCCGGGGCAGGGGCCGCTCCCCCCACGCCCCCAGCTGGGTGGGAGGGACGGGGCTGCACACGGGGGGTCACGGGAGGGAGGAACAGGCAGGCATGGGGGTGTAACCCCGCTCCCCCTGCGTCCCAGTGGCAGGGGAACAGCTGGGGATGGCTCCATGGAATCACAGAACGAGTTGGAAGGGGCCTTTAAAGGCCACCCAGTGTGACCCCCTGGCCGGACTGGTGGCCAGTCTGCCCGCTGAGTGGCACTGCTGGGGCGCAGAGGGGGCTGCTCTCACTGGGATGATCCAGGGCTCAGCTCCCAGCTCCAGCGCCATGCTCGCTCCCCGGGGCAGCCCGCCCAGCCCTGTGCTGTGTGCCCTTAGGGCTCCAAAGGGACTGCAGAGCCAGCACAGCCAGGGCACAGGACAGCCCTCCCTGCTCCCTGCCCCCGGCAGGCTGGTGATGGCTCTGGGGCTCCAGCTGCCCCAAGGCCGGTGGTCCCCAGCCCCAGGTGACTCCTCTGGCCCATCCACGCGGCTGCCACTGCCCTGCTCCTGCCCCAGGGACAGGGAAGCCGAGGGCTGTGGCTGGGGCCACCCGGCATGCGGCTTTACCTTCAGGATCTGCACGTAGGGCAGGTTGTCGGGGCCGATCTTGCTGCCGTTCACCTCAATGTGCTTCAGCCACTGGATGTGGGGCTGAGGGTCGCTGTAGACCTTGCAGACAAACTCCACGTTGCTGCCCAGGGCCACTGTCTTGTTGGCGGGCAGCCCTGCCTGCAGGATGGGCCGGTGCGGGGACCGCTCTGCGGGACCAGGAGTGGGGCACCTTACAATGGGTTTTGGGGTGCCCTGCTGCCCATCCTCGGGTGCACCCTGCAGCCCCCCACGCCCAGGACCCCTGGCTGAGATGGGCACCAGTACACCCGGCACAGCATTGGTGCCCCTTCCCCAGGAGCCTGCCTGCAATGGGGTGAGAACATCCAGGATGGGGGACAGGTGAAACCCCGGGGTGGGGACAGGGACATCGGCACCTATTGGGCAGGGTCAGAGGTCAAACAAACCTATGGAGGGCCCTGGCCCTTAACAAAGTGGCTGCCACTGTGGTGAGTCAGCATTAACAAACCCCTTTGTTCACCTCGCTGACTGTTCCCTTCAGTTTGCTCAGTGTAATCAAATTAAATCACATTTTTAATGGTTCATTTACTGGCATTTAGAGCAGCTCCACATGTGGAACTGCTCAGACCAGCCTTCCCAGCTGGGAATTATGGCTAATAAGGCGATTAGAAAAAGTTTCTGTCTGGTCTATGAAATTATTTTCACCACAATTAAAAATCCCCAGAACGGGGTGGGGTGAACCTTCCGCCTGGCCGGCTCGTTGCCCGCTGTGCTGCAGACGTGCACGCCGGGGCAGGAGGCCACCGGGATGGGAGGTGGCCGCAGGGATGGTGAGCAAGCCCCTTCCCTGGGAGCACAACCCCCCCGTCTCTACAGGGTGCAGCACCCGCTCCTGTTCGGGAAGGTCTGGGGGGACGAGGATGTGGGGTGAGGCCCCAGCCCTGCGCTTCTCACCCACGACATCCAGCTGGTAGGTGTGGTTGATGCTCCCGTACTTGTTCTCCACGATGCAGGTGTAGTTGCCCTTGTCAGACGGCACCACAGAGTCCATGATGATGCTCCAGGTGGCCTGGCGGACCTGGGGGCAGGGAGAGCACAGAGCTGGGTACGTGCAGCACGCACGAGCCCCAGGTCCTGCTCGGGCCGGAGCTGGTACAACCCCTGGCATGGGCAGGACATAAATCTCCCTTTGAGGTCACCTTTCTCCTTCCCTACAGAGGGGCCGTAATTGCTCCCAGCTGTCCCAGGACAGCCTGGCCACGGAGCCAACTGTGCCGAGAAGCAGATGTTGTGAGCCAAGCGTGATGGGCTCGCCTGGCGTGTGGGGACACCCCTCTCTGGTGGCCCCCATGTGTGGAGGGAACAGACCAGCATTGTTCCTCCTGCAAGAGCCACTGCCCTGCCTGGCCCTCGGGTTCAGACCTCCACTGCTCCCCATGGCCAGCTGGCCTTGTGCTGGTCAGTGGGCAGGTGCAGCCCGGGTGTCCTGCACCCGGGACACTCTGTGGGTGCTGCTGACCCAGTGCATCCCCTCTGGGAGAGTCTCAGTGGCTCTGCCGGGCAGAGCACTGCCCAGGTCCGTCTGGCCACGGGGCACCAGGAGGCTCTCCAAAAGCCAGCCCTGCCACTGCTGCCTCCAGCTGTGGCTCCTCATGGCACGGATGCTGGTCCTCCCATGGGCCTCGTCTGCAGCAGCAGCAGCCCCCACTGCAGGACTGGAGCTGTGAGAAGGGAAAGCCAAGCCACCATCCCACCTGGGCAGCATCTGCAGCCTGGCTCTGCTGTGGGCACTGGGGAAGCAGCTCTGAGCTCCTCCCCAGCTCAGGGAGACAATGTGGCCCCCAAATGTGGGCTGGAGCACCCCTGGTGCTGGCGCAGTCCCCACCAACCACTGCTGGGCATGGAGGGGCTCCTCCAGCCCAGGGCCCCTGCGGATGCCCAGACCCCTCTCCCTGCCCAGACCCCTGTTCTTGGCGGGGGATTAGGGGGAGGTGGCCGAGCCAGGCGGGCTCCTCGGTGTGAGCCCCCTCCCCCAGGGCTGAGCTGGTACAAACATGACCCAGAAGCAGGTCACTGCCGTAGGGCCACTCCCAAACAGGAATGTCAGAGGGGCCCATCTGCCCCTGCCGGGGTGGCGTGGATGAGGGCTCGGTGCCTCTTAAGCCACTGAGCCCCCTCCCAGTCCTCCCCCTCCCCAGGGGCCCCCCGCCCCCGAGGTGTGCAGAGCCAGGGGCTGATCCCCCAGTGCCCCAGCCCCCGTACCTTGTACCCCCCGATGCGGTGGTCGGGCTTGAACTCTTTGCCGTTCTTCAGCCAGCGCAGGGTGGGGTTGGGCGTCCCGCTCGACGGACACTTGAATTTCACTGTTTTGGCAGCAGGGACAGCGTGGAGCTTCTTCTCCATCTTCTCGGGATAGGTCCAGTATGGAGCGATGGCCTCTGGGGAGCAGAGGCAGGGCTCAGCACGGCCAAACCCAGCAGCCTCCCGCTCCTGGAGCAACCCCAAGGATGCCCAGGGCAGGGCTGAGACAAAAATTTGGACAGATGCCAGCAGCCAAGCCTGGCTAAAGCAGGGAGGGGAGCCCTGGGACACAGGGCATTATCCACGAGCCACAGCAGCCCTTTCCTTGCAGGGTGGACGCTCGGCTTACACGGCTCCAGCAGTGGTGACCCCAATGCAGCTGTGCTAGCACAGCCCCTGCTCTGACCCAGCTGCTTCGCCCACTGCACCCAGACCTGCTGTCCCCACTGCGCCCTTGCCTCCCCTTGCCTCGCCACAGGGCAAACCCAGCTCACACGTACGGTTTGGCTTGGTGTTATCCGCCTCCTTCTCCTCCGACGAGGAATCATCTTCGTCATCATCATCCTCCGCAGAGGGGAGCGCGTCTGCAAGAGAAGCGACGGCCCTGCTGAGCATCTGTGTGTGAGCGGACCTTTGTGAGCGGGGCTGACGGGACCGGAGCTCGTGGGGAGGTGGCGGGGGCTGTGCCCAGTGAGGCGGGAGGGCAGGGCAGGGCTGGTGCCCGGCGGGGGTGTGGAGATCCCGGGGAACACTGCACAGTCCCCAGCATGGCCAGGGCCAGCAGAGCCCACCGCCTCAGTGCCTGTAGCTGGGGACATCGTGAAGAGATTTGCTGTCAGAGGTGACTTCGGAGCTCTTCACCCCATGTCTGGTGCCACCAACACCCCTGGGGTGGCAGCCAAGACCCTGCAAGCACAGACGTGTCCCCACCTCGAGCCTTCCTCCCTCTCCAGCCTCACACTCCATCAACACCAGTGCAGACCACGGCTCCCACCCAGCACATGCCCCTCCTGGGCCAGCCCTGCAGCCCTCTGCCCCCTCAGATAAACATGAGATGACCTCTGGCTGCTTCTCCCTGCACTGCAGCAGCCAGGGAGCCACGGCACCACACTGGAGACTCCTCCGGGCACCTGCAAGTCGCAGGTCGGCCCCGAACTCACCGGGTGTGGCCAGTGCGTGTGCTGGCGAGCGTGCAGGGTGTGCAGGGGTGTGCAGGGGCACGCAGAGGCAGCCTGCTCCTCGCTTCACAGCCCGGCTCCGCGGCTGCCCCTTCCCTGCACAGCCGGGGCTGCTACGAACCTGAGATGTTCACGGAGAAGTAGGTGGTCTCGCTCCCCGAGGGGCTGTTGGTCATGCAGGCGTAGAGCCCCGAGTCCTCGGGCACCACGTCCCTGACCTCTACCTCCTCCCCAGTGATGCGCGTCCGGTTGTTCTCAGCCAGCTGGACGCCATCGCGCACCCAGTTGATGCTCTGGACGTCATCCCGCAGCCGGCAGCGCAGCTGGAGGAGGTCACCGGGGTGGGCTGAGTAGGACTCCACTTCGATTTTTGCTTTGGGCAGAGCTGGAGGAGTTAGGGGAGAGAAGAAGAGAAAAAAAAAGGAGAAAAGGAATAGAGACCAAAGAAAAACCATGCTGCTGCTGCTGCGGCCTGGTTAATGAGGCGACATGCGCTGCTGGGATGCTCCCGCTGCTGGGATGCTCCCGCTGCTGGAATATTCCCACTGCGACACCGGGGACCCCAGCACCCAGGGGACAGAGCCGGCAGCAGCAGCAGAGCACAGGAGAGGCAGAGGCAGAGGCTGCGAGCACCCCAAGCAGCACCAAGTGCTCCCCTCCACAGCAGGACCTGCTCGGTGCCTGGGCAGTTCCAAAGCCCTCACCCTTCTCGGCTCTTACGGAGCGTGACTGGGCAGAGGCTTCCTAAAGAGGGAGAATCAGGCAACTCGTGGCAACCCAGGCAGTGCCGCTGCATGGCAGGATCCAGCCTCTCCCAGAAGCATCCCAAATCCCTGCATGGCTCTGCCACACTGCAGAGGTCTCAGGATCCCTACCACCACAAGCGGGCAGCCAGCAAAGCAGGCCGGGGTCCCCATGCCACCAGGACCCCCACCCTGGTTAGAGCACGGCGGGGCAGGGATGAAAGGGCGGGGGCTGGGGGCTGCGGCAGGACAGCAGGCAGGGAGCGAGGGGGGACAGGTCAGCCCAGGGAGCTCTGGCCAGACAGGTGCCGGCCACTGTGTTCCCATCCACAGCATTCCTGGGCAGGGGAGCTCAGCTCCCCGAGGTGACACCTGTGTGAGCAGCACAAAGATCCTTTCTCTCCATCCCGCTGTGACACGATCTCATCTCTCCCAGCCCTGAAGTGTCCAGGGCTCAGTCCTCAAGTGCTGCCCTCCATGGTGGGTGGGTCCTGGTCCCAGGCTTGGGGAAGATGTTGGGTTTCAAATCACCTCTTCCAATTCCACAGCCCAAGGAAGGGTTCAGGCTGCTACAGCTCTGCTGAGGCTTCCTGTGATGATGTGAGTGGATGCAGTGTGATCATCATCCCAGACTGAGCTCCACAGGTTGGCGGGCACAGCTCCAGAGCCCAACTCTTCAGGCACCCCCTTGACCTCTGTCTCCTCCCCAGTAATGTGTGTCCGGTTGTTCTTGGCCAGCTGGATGCCATCGGGATGCTGAGGGAGCAGCACGAAGGGGAACAGGGCACTGCTGCAGATGCTGCTCTCAGGGGCGAGAGACTGGGCTGGAAAATCCCAACAAACGCAGCAGAAACAGCCAGGAACCATTCAAGCTTCAGCTGATCTGTAGCTCGAGGGCTGAGCCCCTCAGGATTTCTGGGTGCCCAATGAGCCAGACAAGAACAACCTCTGCTCCCCGCTCTGCACATCTGCCCTGAACAGCCACAGGGCAGCTCGCCCTGGGCCAGCGGCTGTGGACTGGCACAGGGTCTCTACTGGCATGAAACGCCCCAGAGAGGAGCCAGGGTGTGCGGGCAGCGCAGGGCCAGGACCGGCAGTGAGGCCTCACTCCTCCCTGCACCCAACAGCCGCTCTGTAGGGCCAAAAACTAAACCTTGGCTCTCCAGAACTGATTCACCGCACCGTGACCTGCACTTCACTTTCTGGCCACTTCTCTTTGCCTTGGACCGATGAGAAGCTTCATGGGAAAAACATTCATGAGCAGCTCCAGAGTTTCTCCTCTTTCTTTTGCTCAGCACTTGAAGGAAAACAGTGGGATGGGGAAGAATTCCCTTTCCTCAGTTGCTGTAATACCAACGCCAGGGCTCCAGTTCATCCATGAGAGGTTACAAAACATTTTAATGTGGAAGACCAATGGGAGCCCCTTTGGTGGTGGGGAAGAGTCTTGCTTTGCAATCCTGTTTTCCCCTGATTTTCTCCCACAAGACGGGCACTTCTCACAGCTCTGATTTGTGTTTCAAGTGATTAGTCACAGGCATCTCCAAAGGCTCACAAAGCAGCAGTGACATCCCATCCTATCCGTCTGAACATCCCGGGTCTGGGTAAGGCCGCATCCTCCTGCCTGTCCCGGCTCCCTCCTCACACAGAGCAAGGTCAGTGGGCAACAAACAGCCATGAAAACCCAAACCAGCAGGAATCCAGTGCTGCAGCCATATCTGCTCTTATCTGGCTCCCAGCTCTGCCCCTTCCCACGTATCAACAAAATTCCCTATGGAATGGAATGACCCTGCAGGGAAACCGGGGTGGTCACTCCTCCTGGCCTCGAGCTCCAGCAGCACCCCACAGCTCCACCTGTGGAATGTGCAGAGGCAGCCTGGGGATGGAAAAGGTCTTTGGAGGGGGGAAGATTTTGGGGGACCCCAGCCTGATGCCAGGGCTTGAGGAAGCAGTGATCCAGGTTCAGGAGGGTCCCTTCCCAATGGCTACAGGTCCTTGGGTACCCTGTGCAAATCTCACTGCTCTTTCAGACCCCTGGGCATGGGGCCAGATCCCCTTTCAAAGCCTCCAGCCCCCTCCTCCAGCCCCACAGAGCCAGGGCTGGTTTGCATCAACAGCATGACTGGAAGGTGTCGAGGTGATGGACAGAGAGGGGAGGCAGAGGGCACAGCAGGGCCCTGCCCTTGGTCACCCATGGCACTTCTCTGGCACTCGGGATGAGGCGGAAAACGCGGCATGGTGGGAACGGCCTGGGAAGGAATTCACAGGCTAATGAGCGTGTCCAGGTTTGCTCTTGGCGGGAGCGGCGCTTGAACAGTGCTGCGGCCCTGGCAGGCAGAGAGCACTGTGGCTGTCGGGGTGGCACAGATGGCACCGGGATGGCAGAGGGGGCACTGAGAGCTGCTGGTGTGAGCTGTGGCACTGGCGTGGCCTCCACTTCGGTTAATGATTGCTGAACTCATCAGCCTGATACATCTGTGTCTCAAGTTCTGCTTTCCTGTAACTTAAACCACAGCACCGGGTACGGCCCCACAGCACAGCCCCATGGAGACCCCCCATGGCAGAGCCCCTGGCCAGCTGCCCCCCATGGGCACAAGCCAGGCCCACATGGGCCGCCTCTGCAAAGGTTCATCAGCCAGACAACCACTTGGCTCTCATCCCTGAGGCTCTGGGTGCTCCTGGCACTGCACAAAGGTCGGTCAGTGGGAGTCCTCACTCCAGCTGGGAGCTGTGGGGTCAGTCACAGCCCCTTTGAGCAAACAGGGTGACAGCGAGGAGAGCAAAGCAACACCGGTCCCACAGGCCTCGTCCCATCCCAGGGGACAGGAGGGCTCATGCCCGCGGGGAGCCCCAAGGTCCCCAGAGAGGCGAGGGGCAGCTCCAGCCGATGGTGCCTCCGCGAGCACCCCCAGAAGCAGCGCAGTGCCACGGCCAGGGCAGCTGCCATGGGTTTATTACTTTATTCCAGCTTTGAAACGGAACCGAGAGCGCAGCTGAGCCCAGCGAGCACCGGGCAGATGCAGAGTGTCACCAAGGGCACACAACTGTCACCGGCTGCCCTGGGGCTAGCCCCCGACAGGGACAGCAGGGACAGGGACATGGGGCAGCCCTGGGGACAGGAGCTGCACATGTTCATTGTGCCCCCCAGGCCGGGCACACACTGCGGGGAGCCCGGGGTGCACCCTCCGAGCGGCGAAAGCCACAGGCTGTGCTGGCCATGGCGATGGTGACGATGGCAATAAAGGGGCCAACAAAGCGGCGCGGGGACAATGCGGGCGGGGGGCGCCGAGCCGCAGGCGCCGGTTGCCCTGGAGACCCCAGCGGGGCTTTCCGAAGGTATTTCCTGAAGAAAAAGCACACACATGCCCGGCAGCCCCACTAATCCCAACAGGAAGCGCTCACCGGGACGTGGGGATTGGCTTCTTTTTGATTTAAAAAGCTCCTCACCCTGCCGTGTGCCCCAGCCCGGGCTGTGCCGGGGGCATGTCCCGAGGGGCAACATCCCGGCACCCAGCTGCTCCCAGAGCCGTGCAGATCCCTGCATCGCTGCTCCAGGGAAAGGCTGCAGCAGGGAGATGCCAACAGATGAGCATCGCGGGCTCAAGGCACACCCGGCTCTCGGATTGCTCAGGGCACCCCCAGCTCCTCCAGTCCGAGGCAGCCCGGGGGACCGCGGGCTTCCCCACACCCTCCGCTCCCCGGATGCTTCCTCCGCAGGGAGAGGGGGATTTACGTCCCGCTCCAGGCCCTCCCGCTCTCCCAGCCTGCACCGCAAATGAAGCAGCACTTAATTAACAGGCGTGTTGGGAGTTTGCAAAGCTGTCAGGATAAACCCACCCCTTTCCCCCGAGGCCCCCCCGGCCATGCCCAGAGCTCCGCAGCGGCTCAGAGCCCGGGAGGCAGCGGCTTGGGGCACAGACACCGCTCCATCGGCTCCCACCGGGCATGGGACAGACGGGGGTCACAAGAGAACACCCCAATCCAGTTTTTGGCTGGCTTTGCCTGGCCCTGGCTCACCGCCGGAGCTGGGAGTCCGTTCCCCTGCTCACATCCCTCCTGCACAGCCCCAGGCTGCTGCACGGGGGGGGCTCGACAGCTGGCAGCCCGCAGACACTCGGGGACCCTCCTGCTCCCCCCGGCGTGGCTCCGCTCACCCTGGGACAGCTCCGCAGCCCAGGCTCTGGCAGAGCACGGCTGCTTTTCCCAAAGACTCATATTTCTTTTTTTCCTCCTCAATTAAGGGCCAGAGTGACAGCATCCGAGTGGAAAGGCGGGAGGACGGAACAATGCCGGCCCGACAGGCTGGGAGGGGACGGCAGCGGCGTGATGCCCTGGAGGACACAGCCTTGTCTCGGGGAGCCGGGACTGCAGCAGTGGGGTCTGGGGGTGCTGCTGGGCCCCCCGAGCTCCGGGAACAGTCCTGGGCTGCTGCCATCAACAGCAGAAGCGCAGGAGGCTGCAGGCTCGGCAGGGAATCTCTGGGCTGCTTGTGGGGCTCCAGCAAGGAGTCAGCGCCTTCAAATGGGATCCCCTGGGGCTCCCCGAGGTTCTGGGCGAGAGACACCCAGAGCTGCAAAAACAAGGGGGGACTGGACAGCAGGGAAATGGGGAGGGGGACAGAGCCGAGGGCCAGCAGTGCTCTGGGAAGCAGCGGGGACAAGCCAAAGGCCCTCGTGATGCCGCCTGTGGGGATGCTGGGCTCCCCGAAGCTACCCGGGCAGAGCACACCGCCCGCCCCGGACTTTATGGCTCCTGCAGGGTGCGGAGCAAGACCCCCTGGAGGAGCTGGGGACAACAAAGCCCCGGGAGCCAGGGCCCCTGCTGGCCCTGCAGATGGCCGGAGGGGGGTTAAGCCTGTGGCCAGCTGGGCAGCCAGCAGCCCTGGGAAACGGGGCAGCCCTCAGCCCCTGCCCCACAGGGAGGGGGCTGCAGCCAAACCCCTGTGCTTTGGAGTGCAGATGCACCCCCCGGGGAAGTATCTGCTGCACTGGGGCAGCTTTGGGGCTCGGTGTGCCCCAAAACCAGCTGCCCAAGGCAGGACCTCCCCTCAGGACACGGCTCCCCACAAAAATCTGCTCGGCCACTCGGCACCCCCTGCAGGGCCATGGCAGCCCCCTGTGAGGAGATGCCTGAGCAGCGGCTGGGACAATGGCAGACAAGGAGAGAGGGAAAAAAAACCTTGGCAATTTTCTGCAGGTTTCTATTTAACCTGGAGACAAAGAGCAGCTTTGTGCGAGGGAGGGACAGAGGCTGCGCATGGAAATTTCTTGGCTTTTCCCCTTAACCAGGGTTTTTTCACCACCTCCAAATTTAGGTAACTATAAAATGCACTAAGTGCCCGTTAATATTTTATTTGCTCCAGATTTTTTGGTACCAGGAGGGAGCCCCTGAGAAGCAGAGCTCCCAAACTCCCTCCCACACCACGAGGAGAGGGGGGCCAGAGCTGAACCCCCCTCCACATGAGGCCAGGCCGCTGACCGGCCGTGGGGGATTACTCCTCCCTGAGAAGGGAGCTTAGCTGCCTCAGAACCGGGTGTAAACTGAAACCCCATAAACATCCAGAACAAAGTCCAGGAAAGCTGCTGCCTCCACCACGGAGGGGACCGAGTGCGGCCGCTGCTGCCCCCAGGGTGATGGGGGGATGCTCCTGAGCCACGGTGCTAAGGGGGAAGGACAGAGATGTTGGCCCCCAGGCCACGATGGCCCTTGGCATGGGAGCTGAACCCCATCCACAGCCCACGGGACCCCAAAACCCCTGGGGCTGGGTCGGAGCCTGTCCCTGCGAGATGCTGGTGGCTCAGCCCTGGCTGCAGGTCCTGGCCCAGCACTGGCTCTTCCCATCCCACACATCCTGCTGGGAACATTTTGTTCCCACCAGTCGGCTCCCGAGCCAAGGGACGGATTCTGCCCCAGCCGGGCTCCTGCTGTGGCACTAATTGGGCTGCCCTGGTGAGAACCGTGTCGGGAAAAGTTTCCAGAGGTTATTGTTAGCCCTGGCATGAGGTTGGCGAGGAACCAGCTCCCTCCTCTCCAACCTCTCCTCCTCCACTGCCACTGCCTGACGCTGCTCCCAAACCCTTCAGGGGCTGTAGGGCTCCTCATGCACCCCAAAATTCACCTGTGCTCAATCAGCTCCCCTCAGCCTGAACACCCCAACACCTTTCCCAGTGCCACAGCCAGGGTTGGAGCTGCAGGTGCTGCTTTCCTGGCAGCACAGAGCCATCCTTACCCCAAACACTGCCAGGAAACCTCTTCCAGGAAGAGCAATCTCCTGAGAAAAACATGTTTACCACTGTCAACCGCATTGTTTACAGATGCGGGGAGCAGGCACGCCAGCGGAAAAATCTCAGCAATGGTCCCTGTGAGTGAAGCTCTGCCCAGGCTCCTCTCCGGAGCTGCAGCTCCCCAGGGACCACTCATGGCTCCGGCTGTCTCCTGGGCTGTCACCTCACAGGGTGACCTGTGACCAGGGTACCTGCTGCTCCGGAGGTGCCAACCCTGGGAGCCAAGGGCATCACCCAGGCATCTCCCACCGGGGCTGGTGCAGCTGCAGCAGGGGTCACTTCCCAGCTGCAGCTCCCGCCCTGAGCCCTCAGGGGACCCCGGGGCACCACGCAGTGCCGTGCCCATGCCGGCCACAGCAGCAATCTGCCTCTCAGGGCTCTGCTGGGAGGAAGGGGGAAGGAGGAGTGAGTCTTAAAAGCAAAGCAGTGCCCACAGACCAGACATTCTTGGGTAATTAGAACCAAAAGGAGTGAGTCGAAGTCCTGCGCAGCACTGCCGGGTCTGGTTATTCTCTGCCTCGCCGAGGGCTGAGGCTCTGACGCGCCGGAGCAGGGCTCTCCGCCAGGGCCGGCTCTGCCCAGGGCCAGGCGACCCACTTGGCCCATCCACTGAGCCTTGGGGTGCCCCCACACTCCAGAGCTGAGCCAGGCTGAGGCAGGAGCACCCCTGGCCACTGCCAGCAGCCCTGCACTGCTCCTGGGGGACAGCAGCGATAACGAGGGAGGGAATGGGATGTCCTCGTGAGGGGCTGCACTCCCCAGCCCCAGTGGAGCAGAGATTTGGACTGCACAAATCACCTGAGCCAGCCCCGGCTTTGAGCCCCCCTTTGGGCGTTCCCAGCTGGGAGCAACACTGGAGCATCCCGAGGGTTTCTGCAGGGTCCATTCATCCCTAGCACTGCCAGCAGACAAAAGCTGAACCAGTACCCTGCACCCAAATCTTCGACCCCACCAGCTGAGCCCAGGATCACCCCAGTGGGGCCAGGCAGGGTGGGAGCAGCCTCACACATCCCAGGTTATAAATCATCACAGGGGCGCAAGAACCGTGACATGGAGTGACCCCAGCGGGGTACACAGCCCCCAGAGCTCTGTATCCTCCTCCAAACCAACAGGTTGGGGTTTGCCACAATTTTTCTCCAGGTTTAAAATGTCCCCAGGCACTGCTGGAGGCACATTCCCACTTCTGTGCCTACACAAACCACTCTGGGACAACATGTGCCATGTCCCCAGAGGCACCAGCTCCCAGGCAGCCGGGTGACACCCCAGGTGGCACTGGGGACGTGCTGGTGGCACACGCCAGCCTCTGCCTCTGCTGCAGGGAGCCCAGCTCGTGTCGCCCAAGAGGAACGCAAAGGATGAGGAGCGGGGGCTCCTGGTGCAGCCGCATCGCGCTGTGCCTCTTACCTTGGTCGGGCAGGGTGGGGGCCGGCCGGGCAGCGGAGAGCGCGGCTGCGACCAGCACAGCCCAAAGGATGAGGCACCGCCAGGTAAACATCCCACTGCTGCAGCTACTGCTCGGCGACTGGGCTCCGCAACTTCCACTCCATGGGGGCCCCGGGCTGGCCCCGGGCGGGCGCAGGGGGGTCTCCGCAGGGCTGGCAGCCCCTACGAGCTGTGAAGGAGGAAAGCAGAGTCAGGGCAGGGCCAGCTCCCCCACATCCCCCCATCCAGCATGGCTGCACGGTGGGATGCACTTGCCATCACAGGCGACGTTCCTCCCGCATCCAGCCCAGACAGCAGGATGTCCCTGGATCATGGGACGTCCCCAGACTGCGGTGGCAGGTCTCCACAGACCCCTCAGCAGCCTGACATGACCTGGCACTGACTGGCAGGGTTATGCTTCCCTGTGCAAAAGCGCTGATGTGTCAAGAGTGAAACCGCTGGCGAAGCAGAACCGAATGCAGCAAAATTTCCCCGAACGGTGAGAGAAACATTAACGCCGGTTAAAGAAAGGGAGATTCCTGCTCTCCTCTTCCTGCACTTTGTCAGGTGTTGCTGACCCATGGCTTCACTGAGGGAAATCCCTCATCCAGAGCAAAATCTGATGTTGTCTGTGCCACCATCCACCCCAGCAAAGCAGATCTCGCTGCAAACTCCAGCTCCCTCCATTCCCCATAGGATCTATAGGGCACACAGCAGCCACCCCCACGGAAAGGAGCCGGAGGGTCAGCCAGCTGCGGCCGATCTCTTTCCACCAACAGCTGTTTTTGAAGTGGCTGTTTGGGGAGAAATCCCCCGGCTTCCATGGCCAATTCTGCAACTCGCTCTCGTCCCTGCCAGCTCTCACGCTGGGCTCTCCAGCCCACCCATCCCCTCAGGTCCCCATCCCTTTCCAGGGGACTGCTCCCTGCAGGGAGCTGGGTTCTGGCACAGGGGGGCCCAGCAGAGCCTGATCCTGCCTCAGGGTGCTGTGGGGGCGTGCCCTCCATGGCCCTCATTCCTTCTTCCCTCTGACCATCCCTCCTTCTCACCATGCCAGGAGCATGGAGCTCTTCCAAGACACGTTCCAGGAGGACGC
This sequence comes from Ifrita kowaldi, assembly GCA_013398055.1. Lineage (NCBI taxonomy): Eukaryota > Metazoa > Chordata > Aves > Passeriformes > Cinclosomatidae > Ifrita > Ifrita kowaldi. Next base: position 41,117 of record VZRS01011950.1, on the reverse strand, counting down.
TGGAGCCCGAACCCAGCCGCCCCCGGCCAACTGCTCTGAGCCGTGTGGATGGGAACAAGCCCCTGTGCTCCACCCCCGCGCCACATCTGCACCTCGGCAGCAGCCTGGGATGAGGTCCCGACACTGGCCATGGCTAAAGGTCCCGCGGGCTCTGCCGGAGTGCTCGCCGATGAAATCCTGCCCAGCATTGCACAACCCGCACAGCCCCGGCCAGGGCGCTGCTGGCCAGGGCGAGCTCTGGGAGAATTACAAGGGCCAGGATGTGGACAGGACAACACCATCCCACAAACCCTTCCCCAAGGCACCTCCCGGGGTACAGCTGTGCCTCCAGGCCCCACAGCCCTTGCCGAGCATCCCGAGCTCACCCGGTTCCTCTCTCAGGGGACGCGTGCTCCCCGCTGCCGCGTGCAGTGCCGTTCCCAACCTGCCGCGGCAACAGGCGCTTCCTTTTGCCGAAAGGCGTCAGGCTGAAGTACACACTGTTAAAAACAGTGAGTAATAATTGTAGTGAGTAATAAACCACTACTCATCCTCCCCACGCACTCGGCCCACGGAGCTCTGGCCTCTGCCTCTCCCGCTCCAGTGTGAGAGTGAGACCCTGTGCTCCCTGTGCCCGGAGTGCTGGCTTTTCCCCAGGGATGGGCTGAGCAGCCACAAGCCCCAAAGGGCTCAGGTCCTCCAAAGAGCCTCTGCACCCAGAGGAAGCCCAGCTGGGGTGTAGCTGTGGGGGTTCCAGATGCCTCCTTCCCGCCCAACTGCTCTGGCTCTGGCTGGCACAGGAATATTTGGGACCCAAACTATTGACACAAGGAGTCGGGCAAGGAAAAGGGTGCCCAGCAAACACTGGCATTATCTCCGACACCAGCACTCCCAGGCACTGGGTAGTGCTTGGAAATAGTTATTGAATGTTCAGGATTTATAAGGGTTTGGAAGGGGGAGGTGGAATTCTTTGAGGGGGGGAAAAAAAGTCTTTGGTATTTCTGGAAATTATTTTCTGTCTCTCAGTGGCTTTGTTTATCGACAGCACATGCTCCCCGGAACATGCCCTAATGCGGAGCGTCTGCGTGGGCCTCCCGAGCCGGCCCCGCACCGAGGGGAGGGATGGAGGGATGGAGGGGAGCCCAGTGCCTCCAGTTCCTGAAAAATGAGTCAGTGCTGGCTCGCGCACAGCAGAGCCCTTCTCCAGATACACCTCGGAGCGGGTGCCTTCCAGCTGATTCAGGGGCTTGACAGCAGCATATTTCCATGGCGTAGGGATCACTCGGCAGCACAGAGCTGTCCCGTGGCTGAGAGGGTCACTGGGAGGGAGGGAGGGAGGAACAGAGGGAAATGTGCCAGGACCCAGCAGGAGCACACTGAGATGGTTGGCTTCCCAGGGCAGTGAGGGAGTGCACAGCAGCCGTGGCTTTGCTGGAGGGCAGCAGGACCGGGACACATCCTGCCAGCTCCTCCTGGACAGGTTCAGGGAATCTCAGTGCTCAGAGATGCTGAAGAGGTAGCACAGACCTCTTCCTCCTTCCCAAGGGAAAAGGGGAGACTGGGGAACCCCAAGACATCTGCCCTCATGACTCCTTGGTGTCCACAGGGGAAGGAGGAAAGGAAGTGGGGAGAATGCTCCTACCCGTGCAAACAACAGCACGGCTCTTCTCCGTGTTTATACAGCTTTTATATAAATCCCAACAGGAAACCATTTGCTCAGGAGGATGGCAGCTTGGGCAGGGTGGGTCTCCGGCTGCTGCTGGGCACTGGGCACCGTCCCCACTCCCCGCGGCCCCAGCACACTGCAATTTACTGCTCCGGGGTGGACTCAAACAACTAAAAATGGAAGCAGTTAGAGAGGAGCCAGGGCTAAGTGCCCCTCAGAGACCTGCCTCCAAAACTGCAATTACCACTGGCCATTACACCCACGGAGCTATTTTGGAGTGGGGATGGACAACCCTGCACCCATCCGTGCACCCTCGGGGGGCACGCGCTCCCTGTGGACCAGGAGAGATGTTCTCACAATGCCTTTGCACACCGGTGTGTCCATGAGGAGTCTTGTGCAACCTGTCCCCCCACTGTCCTCAGGGACCCTGAGGGCTGCACTTTCACTCCTCAGATCTCCCACACCCCTGAGTCACAGGGCTGAGCTGTCCCAGGGACGTGTCACAGACAGGACTTTCCCACTCGGACAGCAGATGCACCCCATGGTTCTGAGCTGAGTGGTTCTGAGTGGGGAAGCCCCTTCCTGTCCTGTGGCTCGTCTCTGGAATGCATCTGAGGTGCCAAACACAGGAGCTGGTGCTGGAGCAGGGTGTCCAGCCAGGGTCAGAGCCCTGCAATGCTGTGACATCTGCAGGGGAGCCCTGATCTGACCCCTGTGTGCCCGGGCCACTGGATGTGATGAGGGGTGGCTGCTGCCATGGGCTTGGTGGGGCTGGGGGCTCCTTGGCCTCTGCCTCCCTGTTGCGGCAGAGATGGCCCTTGGCATTCACCACGCCAGAGCAGCCAGGCTGCCTTGGCACCAGCAGCCAGTGGGGAACACGGCAGGCAGGAAAAGAAGAGGGACAGCCCAAATCCAACAGGCAGAAGAGTCTGAGCTCAGCTTCTGGGTCTGCACAGCATCAGGAGCCTGAGGTGGGAGACTGTGCATGAAAAGAGACTCCTTTTCCTCTGAGGTACAACAAAAGCAGCCCTCCAGCTGCCCTTGGGGAAGAAGGACACGCCAAAGGCACAATCCGTGGGCGACAGGAGCGAAGCCTTTCCCTCGCCCAGTGCTCCGTGCCCCAACCTGTGGCTCAGGTCAGGAACCAAGTATTTGCTGAAATAAAAAGCAAACACAATTGCAAATGGAACTGTAGGGAAAAACTATAATGCTTAAAGCAGACACATGCTTGGAAAAATAAATATCCAACTGTGCAGCATACAGAGCACGTTAACCCTTCCCAGCTGGCTGCCAGGACTTAGGGCTACCAGGGGCATCTCCAGCACTGAGCTGTGGGCGGGCATCCAGTGGTGGGAGAGCCTGGGACATAGGGCAGAAAGGACAGGGAAAGGCCCAGCCTCACCCACAGATCTCCATAAAACCACCTCAGTTCTAGAAGCATCCTCACACTCAGGGATCCCTCCCTACCTGAAGACTTGATTTTCAGATCTACAGAACAACGACTGATACCCAAAAATATTGGGTACTCTATACTGGGCTGGTCCCCTGACTGCTCTGGGAGGAGGCTGGTCAAGGATAGGGACACTGGGACACGGTCTCAGCCTGCAATCCCCTGGAAGGGGCAGAGACCCATTACCCAACCTGGGAGGGAGTTGGATGGGGTTTTCACTGCATTTCACTCCTCCAAGGAAAGCCGTCGGGAGGGGAAGGACACATTTGCCATCATACCCAGAAGCAGAAAGTCCCCAACAGGGCACAAAACTGGACTGTCGGGATGGGATGAGCATCTGTGAGTGGCCCCTTCCAGCAGCCAGGACTTGGGGGGCTCCATCTGGGGCTGGAGACAATACAGCTCCTGGCTCAGGTTATGTTTTTAGGTGGGTAAATAGAGAGGAAGCTCCAGTTCACACCTGAAAGTGACCCTTCCCTCACGGCCAGGGCAGGCACCCCGTGTGCGGAAAAGCCCAGACGATGCTCCCGCTGGCTGCCTTCACCCCGGCACCACTCGTGCCTGCGCCCTGCCGGGGCAGGGGCGATTTATTTTAATCCTCTCGGAGCAACACAAGGAAAAGGCAGCAGTGCATGCCAGCCAGCACAGGGATTAAGGGAGGAAGTGCTCCTGAGTGGGGAAGATGGCTGCTAGCCAGAGCAGGGGGCTGCAGGGCCCACGCTCCTGCGGCGGCCCCGGGCTGCGCGGGGGGGCCGTCCCTGCGCCCCGCTCCTCTGTGCTGGCATCCAGCTTGTCGGCACCCGGAGAGCTCCAGCCAGAGCAAACCACCACCTCCGCCTGTGCACAGCCCCAGTTTCCCCCTGGCCGGGACCTGGCAGCCTCCAAGCCCGACCGTTCCTCCCCGTGAGCCGCTGGGTTCACTGAACTGTTTGGGTTTAAACATTGCCGCGGAGGGAGCTGCCCCGGCCAGCTGCGATCCAGGACACGGGGCAGTAACTCAGCAATCCGGGCAGGGGAGGAACGGCGAGGCAGTTCCTCGGCGTCACCTGAACACCGACACGCTCTGCTCCGTCCTCACACGAGGCTAGCGGTCACCTCCATGTCTCCCGGCCGCAGAACTCACAAAAACCACAGCCAAACCCCTCTGCAATCAAACGCTCCCGGTGCCGAGGGCCACCGCACCGGCCCGGCGGTCACCCGCCATCGCAGGTGTCGCCGCCGTCTCACCGCGCTCCCGGCACGTTCGCCGTGGGCGGAGGAGCGGCTCCCAGAGCCCGGCACAGCGCTGGGATGCGGCGGCTCCGGGAGCCCCACCAGCCCAGACACACAAAGGGAAGCACCAGCTCTGGGACGGCGTTATTCCAGCGCCTCCATTCCCGCTGACCGCCACGGGAACCCAAAACTGAAACGCAACCAAATCCAGCTCCTTCTCCATCTTTTTCTGGAAGCCGCAAGGCTCCCGCTCAGGTACTTTTCGGGAAGAAGGGGCCAGGCAGCGACTCGGAAAACGGCCCCCGATTCCCGCCAGGCTCCCCCGCGGCCGAGAGTGGTTTCGGGGGTTTCGGGGTCGGGACTCTGGGGGGGTTCCAGTCTCAGTTCGGCCGATGGACGGGGTTGGACCCGCCGCCTTCCGAAACTGNTCCGCCTTCCTCCGCCCTCCTCCTCCTCCTCAGCGGCCTGATGGGGCTTGTAGTCACAGCCGGACCGCCCCCCCACCCTGGAGACCCTGGTGGCCTCCCGGCAGTGGGATTCCAGACGTCCCCCGGGGTTTTGCGGGCAGTGGTCGCCCCAAAGGCAGGGCAGGCTGTGCTCGGGGCAGCACAGGGATGCTGGCCGTGAAGCTCCCTCGCCTCTGCACTCTTGCCCCGTTGCTCTGGCTGGCACTGGGGAAGCCTCAGGCCCCGTGGGTACAGGCTGGGGCGAGGGCACCGCCCGGACCCTCTGTTATCCCTGTGCAACACCCGGTCTGCAGGCAGCAGGATGCGGGCAGTGGGATGCGGGCAGCAGAGTGCGCAGAGCTCTGGGCAGCCCGGAGCCCTCAGCCGGCCCCTCTGCACAGCAAGGCCCAGGGCAGAGGTTTAAAGGGGCCCAAGTCACCAGCCCCAAGTCCTTCCCAGGAGCCACCACTGCTGCAGTCCCTGCCCTTCACAACTGTTTTCACTGAGGTTTGGAGCAGGAACATGGCAACTCTGACACAGAGCTTCTCAAAACTCTCGACATGCTCTTTTGGCTTTGTCTCAGCTGAGACCACACTCAGTCCCCAAGCCAAAGGGCAGAGTGGGACATTGTCACACCAATGAACCCAGCCTGACTTCTATACTCCCCAGGATGGAAGCCCAGCTCACAGAGCCCCAGTTTGGGCACTCGGACGAGCTCCCCCAAAGCTGGACTGGCTCAGGGTAACACGGGTGGTGCAGGGCATTCAGCCTCCGTGCAGGAAGCACTACGGGAGCAGTCGTGAGTCCAAGTCAGGGCATCCCAGGATGAAGACATCTCCAGTCGGCAGGGAAAGACCTGCCGAGGCAATGTGTAAGTGATTAAGTTATAAGAGGGAAGAGGACAGGCTGAATTAGCCCTGTCAGTCACCAGTGTTAGATTTGAACCAAATGCTGGGCATCCATCCCCAGGAGCAGCCTCCTCCTGCTCCAGGCAACCGTTCAGCTCCCCATGCCAAGACCTACGGAATATTTCCTTTTCAGATTTGACAGATTTGTGGACAGGGAGAAGAGGGAAAGGTAACACACCTGCTGGGGTGTTCTCCCAGCAAGCTGAAGATGGGGAGCATTTCAATGATGGCAGAGCCGACCCCAGCCCTACACAAGCACAAATCACCCAACATACATTTAGGGTGCAGTCACCCATCCCCAGCCCTGCCTTCCTCATTGCCCAACAGCCAGGAGCTTTGGGCTGAAGGTGCCAAGGCTGCTGGAAAACCCACACCTGCTGGACCCTGAACCAGGGCAGGAGCGTGCAATGTGCAGGGCTCTTCCACAAACACGTTTGCATTGGTGATGCAATTTTGAGGCTTGTGAGGCTGGAGCTTGGAGAGTTTTGTGTTCGCTGAGGATTTTGTCTTGCCTGAGGAGGAACAAAGGCATTCGGGGAGCAGCTTCCCTGGGACATGGCTCTCAGAGCCCGCAGCTTGCACAGCCTCCTGCAAGCTCCCCTTCCTCCCTCACACTGGACTGGGCACAGACAGGGGCTGTACCTGCTGGCCTGCACCCACCTCTGCCCTCCCACAGGGACATGCCCATCCCGGCTGTGTCCCTGCATGGAGTCACACGTGTGCACAAATGTAGCCCCTGCAGCTCCACGCATGCCTGTCTGCACACTCAGTGCTGTCAGACTGCCTGCCTCCGCTTGCCAGCCCAAGGCCATGGGGTGGCCTTCATCCTCCTCCTCCTCATCTGCTGCCTCCACATGCCAGCTCCCAGCTGAGGCATCGGAAGCAGCAAAATCCACCACAGGCAAAGCTGACCCGTCCCCGCAGCTGGGAGAGCAGCCCGTCCTACCGGGCTGGTTTCCCCACGTCTCCAGAGTGGTTCCAGTGGGAACCGGACTGTGAAGAGGGGGCACAGAAAGGGCTGAGCCGGCAGAGGAGAGNCACCGGACGGCCCCGGTGCCCGCAACCCCCCAGGTCCCTCAGAGCGGAGCCCCCCCCGCGCCGGTGCCGCCGTCGAGCCGCCCCGCCAGGGCAACGAGGCGCAGCTGGGGGGGTTCGGCCGCGACGGAGCCCCGTCCCCCGATCGAGCCCCCGTGCCAGCCCCGCGGAGGCATCGGAAGCAGCAAAATCCACCACAGGCAAAGCTGACCCGTCCCCGCAGCTGGGAGAGCAGCCCGTCCTACCGGGCTGGTTTCCCCACGTCTCCAGAGTGGTTCCAGTGGGAACCGGACTGTGAAGAGGGGGCACAGAAAGGGCTGAGCCGGCAGAGGAGAGGCCCTGCACAATAGAGCAGCTCCCCCCTGACCTTGCCTTCCCCGTGAAAGATCTGCAGCTCTCCCCTCCTCCCCACTACAAAGGGGCTCCTTTCAGTCCCTAATTCTGCATTTAGAAAACAAAAGCAGATGCATCTAGTTTAGGTTTGGAGAGGGGGAGGCAAGAGCAAATGCTGAAGAACAAAGACCTTTCCCTGACAAATCTGACTGACAAAGACTTTGTCAGCTCCATCTCTCCCTGAAAGGGCTGGAGCACATCAGGGTGCGGGGCTCCTGGCAGGCAGCTGCAGGGCTGGCGGCTCCCAGCCCGGCCAGGCAGAGCACACGCGTGTGGGACGTGCACCAGCCCCGCGGGGCAAAGCCGAGTGTGCACATGTGTGTGCTCGTGTTCACACGGACGCAGCCTGGCCCTGGGGCTCAGGCAGGACACCCTCGTTTGTCCCCAGACGGGACCCAGCACCAAGGGCAGGCTGTGCCCATGTCACCCTCCGTCCCAGTCCCCAGGACACGACTGTTGTCTTTTCCCACTCTCCCCTCACAGCCAGGCCGCGGGGTTTGCTCTGCACCCTGCAGAGATTCCAGGTGTGTTTCCCAGCCTTGGCAAACCACTTCCCATCATCTGGAACATCTGAGTCACAGAGAGCGACCTGGAGCTGCCCCAAGGCCGGCAGCTTGGCAGTGGGATGCAGGGATGGGGTTTGCTGATGCCCCCTCAGAGAGAACTCGAGCCCCTCTCACGGGCCAGTGACCGGCCAAGACGTAGTGACCCAAACTGGCTTTTTCTTTCCTCGGTTTCATATCAACACCATAACCTCCCCCACCTGACACTACTTGGGGTAACATATCTTTTCAGGAGCCCCTGCCTGCCAAACTGCCCAAACATCATCTTCTTCATGGAGGTGAGGACCTGCTCCAGGACCAGACGTGCTTGGGACACCCACAGTCGTAGTTTTAGGAGACCTGGCTGGAGCTGATTGAGCAAGCTCAGCCAGGGAGAGCAGAACACCAATGCCACCCAACCTTGCCGTCAAAGCACCCAGCCCAGCTGTTTTTGCCACTTCCTTGACATTAGTGTGGTATCTCATTTTAAATCCATCTGATAAAAGCTCTCTGCCCCTGCCCCGTCACAGGGCTGAGAGTCCTGGCAGCCTCTGCTTGGGACAGGGCAGTTCCTGCTGTCCCCACACTGAGACCCCAGGGTTGGGACCAACCCCTCCAGCCAGGCAGGAGTTCCACTCCCCTGCAATCGTCACATGCCGAGGGGCTCATTAAGACATCACATGATATTTTGTTGTCTGCAGACAGCAGTCAAGGCAGGCAATTCCACAGCGGTGCTTGCAGCCAGGCCAGCACTGCAGCATGTCCCCAGAGTGGTGTCTGTCCAGGACAGCACCCACCTCCTCCCCAGGCAGAGGGAGAGGGGAGATGGGGGTGAAGGGTGCTCAGGGCTCTGCATCCCCACAGGCACTCCTGGCACAAAGATGAAACCTTCCCCACACTGCTGGAGCTGCCAGGTAAAGGACTGAGCCATCCATCCCAGAAACCTGCTGCCCGAGAGTCCTGCCAGGCTCAGATCACTGCCCTGGGCAGTGCAGGCAGGCAGTTACTCACTGATGATCCATCGAAGACAGCACAAGAGATCGTGCCCAAGGGAGGCCCTGATTTGCTGGGAGATGAGCAGGTGCCCTTGGAAGTGCGATGGGGATCATCCTCGTTGCTGAGGATGATTATCCACTGCAGTGTATCTCCTGTACTGGGAGAGCTTGACTTCTGCCCCCGATTGATTTTGCAGAGGGAAATTAATTATGTTTGTTTGACATTGCCCCTCTGGCACCGAGGCTGAGCTGCTGTATGAATGTCATTCTGTTCCAGCCTGGCTTGCTCGCGGGGCTGGGATGTTTAATAAGCTGTCCCAGGGGACCTCCAGCTCTTCCCATCAGCTGCCCTGATGCTCGATGCATGCTGAGGCTTCTCAGGCTCCATGGGAATGCCCACACACCCAAACAGGTTCAGAGACCTGGGGATGGAGCAGTGCATTTGCTGCCTATGAGTTGGAGAAAGGACAGGCTCTCTGGTGGCCAGATGCTGCTCAGCTGCCCCAGTGGCATCAGGACACCCCGGTGGCTGCCCAGGACAGCCACTGTGTCTAGAGCCAGGGCAGGGCTGGGACACTGCCCATCCTCTCCCCTTGGCTCTCCACCCTGAGAAATCCTCCTGCTATCTTTGGATTGGCCCCAAAAGATCTCCAGGGACAGATAATGGTGCTGAAGTCCATCAGAGCAACAACAGCCACCTCCTCAGGCTATTATCTTGTCTTCACGGAGGGAGGACACTCCCGATAAGAAATGTCATTAATTTACAGCATTTGTAGCGATACAGGCACAAGACAAATCCCTTGGGGGTTCTCCTCAGATGAGGACTCCATCCCCTTATCGCACCCCTCCAGCAGTGCCCGCAGCACCCATACATGGTCCCTCTCCCTGCTGGGAACCGGGGACATGGGGACTGGTCCCTGGAACTGGTGGGATCCCTGTGAGTGGCTGGGGGAAGAACAGCCCGGGCTGATGCAGAGATCTGTGTGGACATGGGATTTGCCTCTCCCATTCCTGTGTGGGCCGGGCTGAGAACGGTGCTGGCAGCTCTTCCTCCCAAGGCCAGATGCATTTCACCTTCTTGTTGTTGCAAAGATTCCTCACTTGGATAATCTGCTAATGGCATTTTCTGCACGCTGTCATTTGGAAGCCCAGCAGCAGCTCCTTGCAGTGGGAGAAGGGCTGTCATTATGTGTCATTACCCACGGGCCATGATTCCTCCCCCACTAACTGGAGCTGTTTTTTTCTTTCAAGTGCTACTTGGATATTTACAGGGAAAAAAGCCACAGCTGGGAACAAAACAACCTGGATGAGGACTTTCCCCTGCAAGAGTATAAAGTGAAAGCACTGCAAAACAAACTCAAGCAGGTTTGGAAGGAAGGACCCAAGCAGTTGGGTCCTTGTGCCCTTCCCAGGCTCTGATGAATGAGGATGCGATGGATCCCATCCCTGGAGCTGCTCTGCAATGCTTGGCATAAGGATGGGAAGCAGACAAGCTGTGAGGAAGGGAGGCCAGAGCAGGACAGAGGGGTGGTTGTGGCTGCATGGTGTAACTGTGCTGCCTCCCCATCTTCCTCCACCTCATCCAGAGCCTTGGATCCCCTGGATTTGGAAGCGAAGTGCTTTTGAATTGCCATTCATGGGAAGAAGGAGGAGTTTTAGAAGTCCTTGCACCCCGAAGGACATGACACAGAGGGCAGGAGGAGCTGTGCGTGGTCTGCAGCAGCTGCAGGCAGCAGCTCCTGCCTGGTGGACACAGGGCCAAGACCTCACTGTATCATNAAGCTGTCCCAGGGGACCTCCAGCTCTTCCCATCAGCTGCCCTGATGCTCGATGCATGCTGAGGCTTCTCAGGCTCCATGGGAATGCCCACACACCCAAACAGGTTCAGAGACCTGGGGATGGAGCAGTGCATTTGCTGCCTATGAGTTGGAGAAAGGACAGGCTCTCTGGTGGCCAGATGCTGCTCAGCTGCCCCAGTGGCATCAGGACACCCCGGTGGCTGCCCAGGACAGCCACTGTGTCTAGAGCCAGGGCAGGGCTGGGACACTGCCCATCCTCTCCCCTTGGCTCTCCACCCTGAGAAATCCTCCTGCTATCTTTGGATTGGCCCCAAAAGATCTCCAGGGACAGATAATGGTGCTGAAGTCCATCAGAGCAACAACAGCCACCTCCTCAGGCTATTATCTTGTCTTCACGGAGGGAGGACACTCCCGATAAGAAATGTCATTAATTTACAGCATTTGTAGCGATACAGGCACAAGACAAATCCCTTGGGGGTTCTCCTCAGATGAGGACTCCATCCCCTTATCGCACCCCTCCAGCAGTGCCCGCAGCACCCATACATGGTCCCTCTCCCTGCTGGGAACCGGGGACATGGGGACTGGTCCCTGGAACTGGTGGGATCCCTGTGAGTGGCTGGGGGAAGAACAGCCCGGGCTGATGCAGAGATCTGTGTGGACATGGGATTTGCCTCTCCCATTCCTGTGTGGGCCGGGCTGAGAACGGTGCTGGCAGCTCTTCCTCCCAAGGCCAGATGCATTTCACCTTCTTGTTGTTGCAAAGATTCCTCACTTGGATAATCTGCTAATGGCATTTTCTGCACGCTGTCATTTGGAAGCCCAGCAGCAGCTCCTTGCAGTGGGAGAAGGGCTGTCATTATGTGTCATTACCCACGGGCCATGATTCCTCCCCCACTAACTGGAGCTGTTTTTTTCTTTCAAGTGCTACTTGGATATTTACAGGGAAAAAAGCCACAGCTGGGAACAAAACAACCTGGATGAGGACTTTCCCCTGCAAGAGTATAAAGTGAAAGCACTGCAAAACAAACTCAAGCAGGTTTGGAAGGAAGGACCCAAGCAGTTGGGTCCTTGTGCCCTTCCCAGGCTCTGATGAATGAGGATGCGATGGATCCCATCCCTGGAGCTGCTCTGCAATGCTTGGCATAAGGATGGGAAGCAGACAAGCTGTGAGGAAGGGAGGCCAGAGCAGGACAGAGGGGTGGTTGTGGCTGCATGGCGTAACTGTGCTGCCTCCCCATCTTCCTCCACCTCATCCAGAGCCTTGGATCCCCTGGATTTGGAAGCGAAGTGCTTTTGAATTGCCATTCATGGGAAGAAGGAGGAGTTTTAGAAGTCCTTGCACCCCGAAGGACATGACACAGAGGGCAGGAGGAGCTGTGCGTGGTCTGCAGCAGCTGCAGGCAGCAGCTCCTGCCTGGTGGACACAGGGCCAAGACCTCACTGTATCATGGAATCATTAAGTTGGAAAAGACTATTAAGATCTTTGAGTCCTGATGTGCACAGCCCCTTCCAGAGGAGCTCCCTGGGCACATCTGGATGCTTCAGGAGCCAGTTTTCCCTGGGCTCCCAGCACAGTCCCAGTCCCCTTTAACTCAAGGAGTTTTCTCCCAGTTCTCGGGCTGTTTCCTGTCTAGACAGCCCTGGAGAAGCCACTGTATTTATAGAGCAGGGCAGAGAGCTGTGCCCACTTGCTCTGCCAAACCCACATGAGCCTGATGCTGCTGGCGAGGCCGGATGAAGATGCCTCCCACATGCTGGAAACAGGAGGAGGAGGAAGGCAAAGGAAACCACAGACAGACCCTAAACTCTCTCACCCCTCCAGATTGAAAATGGCTCCTCTCACCGTCTGGGACTGCTGGGACCCTCTTGCCCTTTCCCGTATTCTCAAATAGCCAATCTTCTCCTGCATCCCCCAGGTCCCTGCAGCATCCCCAGGTGGGCAGGGGGTGGGACTCAGTGCCAGGAACAGAATGACTGCAGGACACTTCCAGGTAAAGGTGACTCAGCCACCAGCTCTCCCCAGGGTCTTATCCTGACCAGCAGTTCTGGAGCAGGTGACTGGTGTATATATAGAGCAAGAGCTGCACAAGTGCATAAAAGCTTTTTAAATTTGACTCATTGATTAATTCATCTGGGCTTAATTTGCTGGGGAGGAGCATCCTCTGGTACTTCCACCTGCCAACGTTTGACTTTATTCACCCTTCTCTTGGCTCCTCAGCTGTGGTTGCCAAGGAGGCGTTAAAACCTGTTTTAGCTGATGCTAGAGGACACGGAGCACAACCTGGCTCAGAGGATGGCCCTGGCAGAGGTTCCTGGCTCGCAGGGAGCTGTTGCAGGGGGTTTGGTGCCCAGAGGGTGGGAGCTCCCATTCCTGCTCTGAGCGCTGAGAGGTGACTGCAGGACTCAGAGATGGGACATGCAAAGCCCCTTCAGCATTCCCAGCCTTTCCCAGCCTCTGTGCTGCAGCCCTGGGGGCTCTGAGCATGGGGAATGAGAGGAACAGAAGCCAAACTGGGTTTCCAGGAAGCTTCCCCATGATGGATTTATAGACACGGTGCCCTTTTTACAGGAGTTCATGCTGAAAACAAGCTGCAGATGCTCTCCTTGGGGTCTCCAGCAACGAGTCCAGATTTACTGCTGCCGCCTCGCAGCTGTGCTCTGGGTCGTGGGTCGGTGGCTGTGCCCACCCCTCCCGGTGCTGCAGCTACTGGGGACAGTGTCACGGAGCTGAGCCCCAGCTGACCGCACTGCCTGGGGCAGCCACTGTGTCTGTCACTCTCCCGGCAGCCGTGTCCCCATGCCGGGAATGTGCCCAGCTGCCACCAGGTCTGGGCACTGTCGTGGAGCCAAGCCCCATGCCCAGCCGGGGGGCAGAGGTTTTCCCTGTAGTTCCTGAGAGACCCCAACGTCAGGTGACTGCAGGGAGAGTGTGCTGGGCAGCTTCAGGGTTGGATTTGGCACGGGACGAGGGGTGATGGCTCGGCAGTGTGGGGTTAGCAGCTGGACTCGATGATCCCAAGGGTATTTTCCAGCCTAAATGATTCCTTGATTCTATGAATTCCCCAGGGAGCTCAGTGGCTAAGCTTGTGCAGCCGTGGGGGAGGCAGGTGATGCTCCGGCCTCCTGGAATGCAAAGCGCCGTGTCACGCGGGCTGAGCGACTCGAGGGGTGACCCCGCTGCCGGGGGTGTCAGCCCGGCCGCTGACCCGCGGCAGCCCCGTCCCGGCAGCGCCGCCAGCCTCAGACACGGTGACCCCTGGCTCGGCACCGAAGGCAAATTCATGCCGAGTAATCATGCAAATCTCTCGCCCAGGAGCCCGAGGGCAGTGCCCGCCCAAGGGGCTCGATCTGGCTGACAGAGGCGCTGGGCAAAACAATCCCTACCCTCCAGCCGGGCAGTTCCCAGCCTGAAGATGCAGCATTGCCTACTCTGTGGCCCTCCCTGCCCTGCTCCGTCCCTCCTTGGCCCTGGGGCTCACCCTGTGCCCAGCCACGGGATTTTGGGGTGGTCCCGGGGACCAGGAACTCCACGGGTGCTCTGTGTGTGTGGAAGTTTTCCCTGAAGTACCTGGGGACAAGTTTCATCCCAACCCAGCACTTCCCACGCTCCTGCCACGCACTGAGCAGCTGCAGCCCCAGGAAACGCTGAGCTGCTGGCAACTCCCAGAAATTCCCCAGAGCTGCTGTTTCATCCTGTGGTGACCAGAGAAGCCACGGAAGGGGTCCCTGGAGCATGCCAAGTGGTGGCGCAGGGCTTGCAGAATCTCCTGCTTGCTTTGTCAGAGCCCCAACACCACCAGCACGTCCAGCAGGCTCCGAGGCTGGAAAAAGTAGGGAAGACTTCGAGTCTGGGGCCAGGAGCATCCTGCCTGCCCTGCCTGTGTGTGGAGCTGCCAGTGCACTGGGCAAACTAAGGAGATTAGCTCTGGGATTGGAGCCGGTGTGAAAAGTGACTCCCATTTTGAACGGATAAAGCTGCTTTTCTCTCCTATGCTCCAGGACTGCAGCAGCAGATTCAAGGTTTAATCCCTTCCGCCTGATCCTGCTCGTTAGACATAATGTAATTAACAGGCGAGGAGCTGCAAAGCTGTTTGTGCTCCAGGGTCACACCGGAGAACAACAGGGCACCAACTGCCGGCAGCGCAGGGCGGGCAGCGCAGGAATTCGGGGGGCTTGGTGCGTGTGGGGGGCTCCACGCAGGGGCCACGCGGCACGGGGGACACGTGGCCCGAGGGGAGGGACCCCGGTGCTGACAGAAGGGGGACAGAGCCACCTGCAAGCCCGGAGGCGTCGTCCCCATGCCCTGTCCTGCTGCTGCCTCTTACGGCCACCAGGCTGGACCACCAAACCCTCCTGGGGCCAGGCTGGGGGTCCCAGCACCAGGAGCCTCTTGGGGGGATGCAGTGGCTGCTCCCCCCAGCGAAACAAGGGGGAAAGGTCTGGAGTGGGCAGGGAGTCCCCGGGCTGCCCCCATCGCACCGGCCCCTCCCCACCTGTCACGCTCCGGCTCTGCGGCCCTGCTGGAATAAAAGGCCCCATTTATTTGAGTTGTGCTAAATAAGTCGGCACAGCCTCGCTGGTCTGGCTGAAGACACCCCTGGCTGTCCTCGGGAATGTCCCGGGGTGCCAGCTCCAAAGGCAGCTGTGGTGGGCCTTAGATCTTTATGGCCAGTAAAGGGGTCCGTGGCTAATTTATGCCCCTCCTATAATTTACAGCCTCTTTACAGCTGCTGTAAAATGACCTATAAATCACAGGCAACATCATAGGGCAGGGACAAAGCCCCGGCATCGTCACCTGCCAGTTGGCGGAGCAGGCGGCGGGGTGGAGCCCACGGCAGGTACATCCCCGGCGCTGGGAGCACTGGGCAGGGCTCGTCAGCTGCCGCCCGCGTGGGACCCCGGCTGTGGCACTCTCTGTCCTCGATCCTCGGCTGCCTGGGGCCGGGGGGTCCCCATCGCTGCCTCCACCAGCCGGGGGACCCCCTCGATCCCTGGCACGGGGACAGCTGATGCAGTGTCGAGGGTCACTTGGGGCACGCTGGGGTCGGGTGGGACCGGAGGGAAGCTCGGTGGCTTCACACGGAGGTGCTGGCAGAGGCTGCTGCTCCCGGTGCCCTCAGGAAGGGCTGACTCAATCCCTTGTGGGGAGGAAGCACAAACCCCCGGAGCCACGGCATCCGCGCTGGCAGGAGGTGGTTTGTGCTCGGGCTGGAGCGGAGCCCCTGGGCTCGCTCGGCCGCTTCCCACACGGCACAGCCGGGGCTGCTGTTGCGCAAATTCCCGGGGTGAATGAGGAGGGAGCTCGGCTGGCGGGGAGAGGGGTCTGGCACGGTCCTGTCTTTGTGCCCGGGTGTGAGAGCAGCACAGGGGCCTCTGTGGCACCCCCATCCTGCTATCCAGCACCTACTAGCGCTGAGCATTGCCGGGTTCAGTGCTGTGGGGTGCTGCTGCTCCTCAGGGGGATCCCATGGGATGTGGAGAGGAGGGGAGCTGGGGCAGGGGGTCCCACAGCTCCACAGAGCCAGACCTGGCCACTCCACCCCACTGCCAGTGGTTATTTAAACTCTTCCAAGCCCCATGTACACTCCAGGATGATGGGTCCATGGCCCTGGCATGCAGCCAACAGGCTGGGGCCGTGTCCTCGGCTTGCACCTGTGTCCCATTCCTAAAAGCCCGGCTTGGCTCTGGTCCTCCTCCTTGCCCAGGCTGTAAATAGTGACCTGCTCACTGTGTTTCAGTATATATAACTATATTTATATATTTATATGCACCAATTACAAACTAAAGCAGTGTGCAGGAAAACACAGCGGGTATTTTAGGTGACAAACGTTCTAGAGGGACAATGGCCCGAGTTTACATCTGGTGTGACAACTTGGAGGCACCTGGCTGCTGCCTGGTGGTGTTGGACCCCAGTTTGAATCAAGATGCAGAGGATGGGGGTTCCTCCCTGGCCTGTGAAGAGCAGGGACCTGCAGTGGTGGTGGCTGGAGGGACAAGGGGAGTGCCCAGCACGGGACTGGCAGAGGGGCCAGGAAAGACTGGGGAGATGGAATTAAACCAGTGACAGCCACCAAGGGCCCCAGTGCTACGCAGGTGATGGAGCAGCTCGGGCTCTGCAGGGATGTCCTGAATCCAGCGGGTCTCTGGCAGCACTGCCAAAACCAGAGGCAGTGGGAAGAGGGGAAAGGTTTGGCTCTGAGCTGCCAGACCACAAAATTATTAGGTGGGCAGGAGGGGACTGCCCAGGGACATGTCCGGTACTCTCCAGCCACAGTGGGCTGCGGTTGCATCCGGCATGGTGGGACACAGTGGGGAGGAGCGGGACTGGGGCCGGGGCTGCTGCAGTGAGGATGCTGGGAGGCATCTGGGGCTGGGCCACGGAGCACATTTCTGAAATGTTTTAGGTTATTCTGGTTAAAAAACAACAAACCAGAAAGCGAAATTTTATCTGTGAGAGAGAATGTGAAGTTTCAGTAAAAAATCTGCAGATGTTCTGTCCGGGTTTGTTTTGACCCACAGGCCAGATCAGTGTGGGAACACCTCAGTGCTTTCCCACTGCTTGTGCTGCTGTGATGGGACTCACTGGTGCACGAGCAATCTGCTGCCCCTCTCCCACCCACACTCAGCTCAGGCCCGGGTAGCAGCTCCTGGCCTCCTCCAGGCTGTTTTTTTTAATCTGGGTGCTTTGCTTTTTCCTTTGTTAGGACGAAGGCTCCAGTGTTGCCAAGTTCATCCCTGCAGATGCTGCAGCTGCCTGGGCACCTGGGAAGCTGCCACTTGGCTCCAGACTCTGGCAGCTCCAGGAGAGGGAAGCAGCCAAACCCACTCCTGGTGCAGCTGCCCAGGCAGCGGTGCTGGAGCGGGGACTGGCTGTGCTGTGCAGCTTCCAGTGGTCTGTGAGGCACGGAGGTGACCCAGCCCTGCCGCCCTCCCTATGGCACACAGGGGTGCCTCTGATGGGAGTCCTGGCATGGCCTGACCCATCGTGAGGAGCTGAGGGCTTGGGGCTGGGGATAAAACCCAGTTTGGCCGCTCCTGTGTCCCAGTCTTGTAGAGCTGGAACTGGGGCTGCACTGGGCTGAAATCCAGCATGAAGTGCAGCGCAGCATCACATGATGCCACCTTCCCTCCCCCCAGTGCCCGCAGCTGGACTCTCTGGGGCTTCCATGGGCAGGATGGGGCCCCTCTGCCTCGATTTGCCCCCGGGAGGAGGAAGCGTGCACAGGGCGTTCCTGCAGGGATGTGCTTCCAGAGCAAAGCTCCTAATTACAAGGGCCGCCCTGCACTGTAATTTAAGATGAACTCAACAGACATGTCTAATTTGTGGCTGAGAACAGATTTAACCTGCAGGATGGGCACCAGGAACCTGCCAGCCCCGCCCCATGGCGAGCTGTGGGCGCGGTGTCACTTGGCTGTGGGTCGGAGGCACAGCCCGGGCTCGCGGGGCTGGCACCGGCAGCAGGGATCGGCAGCCACAGCCCCGGGGTGCAGCCTCTGCTCAGGGCTCCCCCGAACACTGAGCGAGGCAAGGGATGCCCTCAGCAGCCGGGCGGCGGGCAAGGCTAGCTCAGCCTCCCCCGGGATTCTCCAGGGCTCCGGGGAGGCACCGGGCGTGGCAGCTGTGCTGGAGGAGGCCCTGCCGCTCTCCTTCCTACCCTGGTCGGAAATAGAAAAGGGAAAGAGGGACATAAAGGGAAAATGATGTCACAAAAGTTGCAGGAGGGACAGAGGGAAAATCAACAGGCGTGTTACTGGAAGCGAAGCCTCCCAAAGTTTTCCAAGCAGCTCTTGCCAGCAGTGCTCGCTGCGGAGCGGGGACCACGCTGCAGCCCGGCACTCCAGAGGCTGCTCACATATTCCCACCGCTGGGCTGCTCCCATCACTTGCCTCTGTTTGGCCTTTTCTGATGAATTATTGAACCGTGACGCTGTGGCACCCCAGTACCTGCTGTGTCTCTGGCAGCTGGGAGCTGATGAGCTGCCACGTCCTGATCCCTGGACCAGAAGGTCGTGGGTTCCGACAGCAGAACCTGTTTTCCCTTCTCTGCTTTGTCTCACCAGCAGACAGCTGAAAATATTCTTTTCCCTGGAGCATGACCCACACTTCTGGAAACTTGTCCATCTCCCAGGGGAAGCTCTCTGTGTTTTGCAAAGCACTGGCACAACTGTTTGGAGCGTGGCAGAGCGGGGATGTGCAGATCCATCCCAGGAAAGGGCTGGCATGAACCAGCACGCTCCTTGGTGTGGGGCTGCCTGCGCTGCTCCAGGAGAGCTTTCACCCCCTGGGAGAAGGCGAGGGGTCCCATGGGACCCTGCAACTCTGCGGCGCTGGCTGACAGCCCCGGGCGGGATGGGATGTATCCAGCCAGGCTCGCTAGACTGCTCCTAATGGGATCATCTCTGGCTAATGCACAGGGCACTCCGAGACAGGCATCATCCCTGTGCTTACCAACTCATTAAATAGGAAAAGGGAAATTAAGAATGAAGAGCGGAGTTTGCGGGGAGGAAGGAGCCAGGGGAGGGGGGATGCTGTGCTCCGTCTGCAGGAGCTGCCGCAGCAGGAGCAGCCGCCGGATCAGCAGCCCCAGCAGTAACACAAACCCGGGCTGTTTTCACTCCTGTAAGTGCAAACTAATGCATTATTTACGGGACACGAGTAAAGCATCCAGGGAAGCACTCCAAAGCAGCTCTCTCCTTAAGTACAGGAAATTGTTTGAAAACAGTTAAAGTCCGTGGATTCACAGATTTGAGGATCAGAAACACCATGAGGTCAGTGTGCCTCAGCCTGGCCGATGGGTCTCCTGCAACCCCCCACAACACTCAGAGATGGAGTTCCTGCTCCCTCTCCCTCCTCCCCCCATCATCCTCTCTCTCACAAGCATGCGCTGGTCCCCAGGCAACCCCCGAGCACTGCTGGCTGCTGGCTCTGGCTGTGCCATCTATTTCGTGGTATGATTGAAGAGCTCTCCAGTGCCCGGCATTTGCTGCCCACGGAGGCACTTACTCACTGCAATCAGGGAGGCACTTCAGCTCCTTTTGATGAGCTGAACAGAGCACGGCTCTGGAATGGGGCCCTGCCTGGGCTCATCAGGCTGCAGGCAGCACCCTGTGGAGATGCAGCATCCCGTGGAGACGCTTCCCAGCACCTGTGGAGATTCTTCCCAACACTCTGTGGAGGTGCTGCTCAGCACCCCAGGGAGATGTCCTGGATCCAGTGATGCTGCTCCTACTCCCACTGCCCAGTGGGGGGATGTTGTTGGGTACTGAAGGGGCCCTTGCCTGTGCTGCAGCTCTCTGGCACAGGCAGGGAGGGATTTTTCAGCTGGGAGCCGGCTCTGAGATACTTCAGCCCCAGGACAGTGCAGAGCAGCCAGACTTGCTTCTATGAGCCAAACCCTGCAGATAACAGTCCAGTTACTGGGCAGAGAACAGGCTCAAGGGTGCAATTACAGCACAGATATTGCACCTTAGAGCTGCCATGGTGCTGGAGGCAGCCCTGACTCACAGAATTTGTGTGCTCCCCAGGAGCTGGCAGCCGTCTGCCTCCCCAGCCCCCAGCAATCTGCTCCAGCAAACTTTGTGAGGGCAGTGTAGGGCTGGGGGCAGCCAGCAGCCACAGGTTTCTCCAAACCAAGAGTACTAAAAAGCAGGAAAGGTTTAAACCCTCCCCACGGAACAAGCACAGGCCTCCGGGTGCCGCCGAGACATGTTACCTATAAATCAGGGTGATTAGTGGGTTTATAAAGCCGGGGAGCATCGATCCAGGCGGGAGCACTCAGCCAGCACTCCAGGCAGCCGACCCACCAAGTAGGCTAATGGACACGGATGTATTTGCAGGAACATCCGATGAGATTGTTGCTGTGGGGTTTTTGCTTTTCCAGGACTGTGAAATCAATTGCCCTGACCTGGTGTCCTCATCCCAGGGTCCTGCACTTCCCGCTGCAGCCCCACAGGGCTCTGTCCCACCAGTGCTGTGGAAGATGATTTTGGGATTGTGATACAGAAATGGCTGCTTCACACCAAGAAATGGAAAATTTTTATAAACCACCTCCTGCCTGTTCTGCCCACGTGATGAGAGTCTTTCCCCCATCCCCACTGGAGACATCAGTGGGCCTATTGCAAGGGGGGACAGACCCTCCTCCCTCCTCAGCACCATCTTGGGAACCACGACTGAACCCTGCCAAAGCTGGGATTGATGCTGGGACCCTTTGGTGAGCACAGAGCACATTGCCTCCTTTCCTGAGGCCTAATTAGGGTCTGGAATCAAAAGTATATTTCCTCTCACTCAATGGAGCTGTGAGAAGTCAGAAAAGGAGCTTTTTGGTTAAAGTGCCTGGGTGAGGAATGACCACAGCCCTGAGCTGCGGTGGCAGAGCCTGCAAAGCCTTGGCCCTGGAGTTTTTAGAAAAGGTTTTCATCCCGACTGTGTTCAGCCATCTAAATAAGATGCAGGATTCCCAACAGGATCCGGGCTGCTGCTGTTTGGAGTTGGAAGGGAACAGGGAAATTCTCTGGAGCTCTGGATGGGAACGGCTGTGTGCTAATGGTGCACTGGAAACCTGAGCCCACCCGACCAGGAATTTGCTGGCAATAGCATAAAACAAAGGCTCTGTCCTGGGAAGTCAAAATGCCGGCAGAATTATGGAGATGCATACTTCAGCTTGTCTTCAAGAGAGACACTTCGCAGCGACCGTTCCGGTGGTTGATGTAAAGGCGATGCAAATGAGGCTGATAAATATGTAGTGGGGTGGAAAGGCGACAAAAGGTGGCTGTGCGAGGCTGCGAGTGACTCCGGCACATGGGGGGCTCATCCTGGTGTCCAGAGGCACCCTGCCGCCCTGACACGCAGCCTCGGCTCTGCAGGAGCCTCTCCGCTCCCCAGGGCATCTCTCAGGGGTGCTGGAGGGGACGCGAGCACCCGCAGGGCTGGTTCGTGCTCGGGTGCCCCTTCTCCCAGCATCCCTGCCGGAGCTTCTCGGGTTTTGCTGCAGGTGAATCGCGCTGCCCAGAACCCCCTCCCGAGCTCCGCCCGCACAACAAAATGTCTGTGAAACCCAGCGGGGGCGGAGGAAAAAATCCCAAACAACAACTGGATGCTGCCAGAGGATGCAGCAGCCGGCTCAGAACAGAAATGCCTCCCCGGCGTGGAGGGCTGGCGTGGAGGGGCCAGCTGCTGCCACCAGCCAGGGACTTCTCAGCTGCACGGGTCCGCGGGGAGCGATCGTTCGGCAGCGACGGAGCCGTCAGGAGGGAACGCTCTGCCAGCTGAGCCCAGCACTGCCCGGCCGCCTCCTTTATGCTTTCCAGTAATCTGTTAAAATAACTGGAATAAATCAATGACCGCATGCTTGATCTCCCCCTCCTGCCAAGGAGCCCTTTGGAAGGGCCGCGCAGAGGAAGCGCTGTGGGGCAGGGTGCGGGAGCTCCTGGCAGAGCGCTGCTGGGTGCCCCTGCTCCTGGCAAGCCCCATCTCCCGGCTGCTTCCCGCAGCCTGTGCAGCGCTGCCTGTCTTCCTGCTCTCGTCCAAGCTAGGAAGGGGCTTTTGTTCCATTTGCCCGGCCTCATTACACCGGCTTTGTTTTTCTTGCAAAGCCGGAGTTCGTGATTTCTGCTGAATTCAGCTGCCGGCTAACAGCGTGTGTTTGCATAAGTTATCGCCGCCCAACCTCACACCCGCAGGGCTCAGGAAGGCTTCGGCTCAAAGCAGCCCCTGTTCCTACAGATGCCAGAGAAAACACGGCTCCCTCGTCGGAGAGTGATGGTGTTAGCAGGTTTTGCTGCCCATAAATCAGACTTTCCCTAGAAATCACCCATCTGGTGTGCGGCCTCTATCCCCAGGGGCTCGCAGTGGGGTGGGGAGGTCCCGAGCCCCCCGAATGCCGGGAGTGTTGATGCACGGGTGGCACCACGGCCCCATCCCGGCACGGCGCTTCAGGGCTCTCTGGTGATGCCGCAGCTTCCCACCCGTGGAGCAGACAAGGATTTGCTCGTGGTTCAGGGGACGAGGCTGCAGCAGCAACCTGCGGCCTGCTCGCACCCCAGATTTTCTCCTCGCTCTCCACTCGCCCTCCTCTTGCTCAGACGTTTGTTTAAAAGCGCGTGGCCCGGGAGCAGCCCTCAGGCAGCTCCTCTCCCCCCCGCACCGGTGTCATTTTCCCTGCGACGCTTCTTCTCCATAATTCACGGCTGGATCCCGGGTTTTGACACTCCGATCACTCCAGATAGGAATTCGCCAGCATTATTATGCAGATGAGCTTATGAAAGCCTCGGAGTGCTTCTTGTCTGTGCAGCCAGGGGGGTTAAAACAAAGCGGTGTTTATTCCTCGGGTGTGGGAGGAATGCCAAGTGGCATCGCTGGGCTGAGCATCGTCTGCCCAGGAGCAGAGATGGGGCTGCCGCCACCCCCCGACTGCTGCGAGGGGGAAACCGCCTTTTTCCTCCTCTTTAGCCCTGGAAAACGGTATTTCAGCATGCCCTCTGAGTTTGGTTGTTCTTACACGAGTTCGAGGCAACGGGGAGGGGTTTGAGCTCCAGCACAGCCGGCCCTGGCCCCCCGCTCCAGGTGTCTGCAGGCGGGGGGACAATAGGGAGCGGGGGGGCAATAGGAATTTAGTCTGGAGGGGTCTGGGGGACATGGATGGGGATGGAGGAGAGCATGCCTGTCTTCTCCTCACCGCTGTGTCCCTGACTGCATTTCCATGGAACACCTCGAGCGCTGATAAATAAAGGAGATCTCTGCTTCCTGCCGGCGTGGGAGCTGCGGCAGCGGCGCTGACAGATCCCACCCGGAGATGGATAGGACGGCTGGGCACTTCATTCAGGAGAGATGGAAGAAGTGAAAGATGTGTTAAATGGCAATAACCCCTCGATGAAGTATTTCTCCACATCAGGCACCTGTGAATGATGGCGATTGTACCCAGCCCTGATTGTTTCATGTCTGCTTGCAGCCTCCATTAGAAATCATCCCTGCTCTCTAATCTCGCTCCCCTGCCCATATATTACCTGTGGGGTCGATGTTCTACACAAATGCCTTATAATGAAATTATAAGCAGAAGGAAATCACATTTTAATAGAAATCCTATTGGGTAACGTGCCCTGCCAGAATCGCATTACAGGGCAGATTCGGGGGGAGGGGGGAGACTATTTTCTCATATTGGGTTGGAGAAAACAAACAGCCGTGGTTGAGGGTACCTGCATTTCCTCGAGTCCACAGCAATCTGCTTGGAGCAGTAATGGAAGCTGCTCCAGATTTTGTGGGCCCAGCATCCCTGTTGAGACAATCCCACCAGTGGAGCATCCTGTCAGGATGGTCCGACTGGTGGCACAGTGTCTCTGCCAGGATGGTCCTGGGCTGGGTGGGTGAAATTCCACTTTCGAGGGTTTTTGCTCTGTGCAGACTCCAGATAATTTTCATGGAAAGTTTTGCTGCGACGCCACGTTCTCCTAGAGCCAACCTGGCTCTATCCAATTTTCCATCAAAAAATTGGGATGTTTTTCAAGTAGAACAAGGCCCATTTCCAAGGAATATGGGCTAGGCTTTGGCCTGTTTTCCAAGAAAAAGGGGATTTTTGCTTTAAAAACATGCCAAAACATTGTTTTCTCAAGGCTTTTTTCTTCTGCATGACAATTGCAGTTTCACTGAAATTGAAGGAAGAAGGGAATGAAAATCCTTATCTGAGGCTCTCTGAAAGAGGAGCTGCAGCATGGGGGTTCATCTCCCACACCCACAGCCACCCTCTGCGCTGGCTTCCACTCGCTGCTCCGTAGAGGGGGCACAGGGAGCCTTTGCCGGACCACAGAGCATGGGAACGGAGAAGAAGCAGCCCAGACCCTGGCACTCCGAATTTTTCTCAGCTGTGTCCTTGACCTTGTGCTCAGAGCAGAGCTGGTGGACATGGCTGAGCGCATCCTGCCCAGCCGCCCCCTCCGCGCCGGCACCTCGAGCCCACGCCACAATCAGCGTCAATAATTAGATCCATTTCTGCTCCAACAGGAACTTTCTCAGCCCATGTAATCCAATCACCCTCGAGGTGCAGGAGACGTCATGGCCGTTGCCATGGTCCTGGGCAGGGATGGAGGCTGGGAGAGAAGCAGAGGGGCAGGAGGGGACAGCGAGCTTGGGCAGGGAGCTGCGTCCCAGCAGAGACAGCGATGGAGCATTAACTGCAGCAGAAATTGTGGTGATTGGATGGGAATGCATGGTGCAGAGCAGGAGGGAAAGAGGGAGAGCAGGGGGATTTGCACAAAAAGCTTGTGTTTTGTAGGAGTTTTTAATGATTTTTACATAGCAGTGTCAGAGATAAAGCCAGTGCTCCCTATCCACTGGCATGGACCACAGCACCTCCTCCTCTCCGGGCGCTCTGGGCTGCACGTGAGGCCAGTCCCCATCACCAGGCGAGAGAGCTGAGACTCCCCTGGGTAGGGGAACCCTGCCCCAGTGCTGCCTGTGTGTGGCCTTTATGGCCCGTGACCAATGGCCCTGCTCAGCCCGTGCCGGCACCGGCAGCCGGGGGCTTTCATCCCAGGCAGGAATGCCAATTAAACTTTGACTTTCTCGGTGTCGCTTACCCAAGAGCTCAACTCTAACCCTGTGCCTTTCATATCGAAAATCAAGCCGTGCCACGCCTGTTAACATCTGCACAGATGTTTGGGGAGGGAGAGGAGGGATCCAGCCCTGAAGCGACCTTGCCGGTGGCACTCCTCTCCTCGCAGTCCCACCAATGTTTGCCGAGTGTGTGGGTGAGCACCAAGATGCAGGCGGGAGCTGCAGCAGCTGGCACTGGGTGTCACACACGCCCTCCCTCCCGTCAGTTTTGGGTTGAACAGCTCTGCCCAGCACTTGCATTATCTTAATGTGACCTTGATGCAGGGGTGGGAGAAGAGCCCCCCCTTAGCAGCGCTGCAGGCTCTGCTGAGTGAGGTGATGGTTATCAGAGTGCATTGCTGGGTCTCCATAGGGGAGGAAGAATTTCAAGGGGTGTCTCTGTCCCTGTGGAGTTCTGGCCTTGCCTCGTGCGTCCCTTGGCTGAAGGGTGCCAGGCAAAAGAAGGGCTGCCATGGGGACACTCATGGAATTCCTGCATCCTCGCACCTCTCATGCCTTTATCTCTTGGATCTTACCAGAGCAGATGTTGTGTGCGTGACAGTAGGCAGAAACTCTCTGGCTGGATTTGCAGCCTTAGTTCAATTAACCACCTGAGCCCCATTCTCTCTGTTGGCAGCAGCCTCTCGCTTTAATTAATCATCTCACTCTGTCTGCAGGGAGGACACGCTGGCTGCTCTGCCAGGCTGCAGCACGAGCCCTGCCTGTTTTTATGGCTGCTGTGAGTGCAGGGCACGCGCTGCTCCCCACCACGTACCAGCACCGGGGAGCAAAGGAAACGGGGAGCAAAGGGCCTGAACTGAGGGGACACTGCTGCCCCCGTGCCTGGCCCCAGCCCCACATCTGCTGGCTGTGGAAATTTCCACGACAAAAAATGTTTTCGGGGCAAAAGTGAGGAGGAGGAGATGTGAGAGGAAGGCTGGGTGCTGTGTGGGCAAGGGACTGGTGGCCATGGCTTGCCTGGGTCACCCACACTTGTGCCACTGACCACAGTTTCCCTCTCAGAAGGGAGGGAACGAAAGAGCAGCAAGTGCTGTCCAGCCCAGGGGGCTGCAGACCCCAGCCACAGCCTCACCTGCTGCCCTGCTAAAGAGTCCTTGGCATGCCAGTGGCAATTATTTCAGCCATAAAATCTAAATTCAGTTCCTTTACTGACCTGGCCTGTAACTGGATCCAGCCTGCAAACAGTACAGAGCCTGTTTCCATAGACCTCATTTTCCTTGAGCATTTCCAAGCTACCCTTGCTCTTCCTGGGAGTACCTTGGGCTCTTGCAGCCATGGAACAGCCCCCTGGGTGCTGCCTGGGGCGGGAGCAGCTCTGAGCGGTGCTGCCCAGCCCATCCAAGCGCTTTGCCTGCAGCAGGACAGGGATGCCTCAGCCTTTGGAGCAGAGCTGCAGGTCTAAGCACAGGGCCTGGTGCTGGCCAGGTTTGCAGGTGGCTTTCTGGGTCAGATCTTGTGCCAGGCCTTCCAAAAACAGATCCTCTATTTTAGTCCATAAAGCACTTGTTGTTCCTATGTACCACGTTTATTTATCTTCTCCTCCCAAGCCCTCCTGCTCCAGATCAGCCACCCCAGCAGCTGGATGGTCCATCCCTGCTGCAGACAGTGCCGGGGGGCTCTCGAGAACGGGGCTGGGACCTCATGCTGGACCCTTGCTGGTCCAGAGCCTGCCAGGGTAGTGGCACTGGCGGCTATTTAGATGCTTCTGTGCCCCAGTTGGGCATTTTGAGGAGGCTCCTGCCTCTTTTTCCTTCTCCTAAAGTTGCAGGATGGTACCCAGAGATGCTTTGGGAGATGGATGAGGTGAGAGTGGGATGAGAAGGAGCTCGCTGCTGCCAGGAGTGTGGCCTGGGATGGTTACCCCCTTCTGCAGGGGGAAACACAGTTGCTGCTGCCTGCACTTGGAGGAGGCAGGAGCCGAGGTGCCCTCGAAGGGTAATCCCCCTTCCTCCCCCGGCAGCTGCCAGCACGGGCTCGCAGCTCTTCTCAAGGTTTTATTAGTGCCTGGTACAGACCCAGGCCTCCTGCCTTTGCCGAATTGTCAGGTTGCTCATAAACCAGAATGATTTTGGAATAACTAATGCTGAAACTATTCCATATCATAAAGGAACAAGGGCTCCATCCCTGCCAGAAACGCTCTGCAGTGATGGTGCTCCCGAGTCCTGGTGAGCTACAGGAAACACGGGGCACTCCGTTAATAGAAAAGCACCTCCTCCCGGCGCCAGGGGGTCGGCACAGAGGAAACCAGCGCAGCGCGGGGTTTGCTGGGGTGGCAGGCTGTTTACAAACATGTGCACGGCTGTGCTGGGCTCACGGAGACGCCTGGCCACAATGGGGAGATCAATGAATCCTGAAATGGTTTGGGATGGACCTTAAAGCCCATCCAGTGCCCCCCCTGCCATGAGCAGGGTCACCTCTCGCTATCCCAGGTTGTTCCAAGCCCTGTCCAACCTCACCTTGAACACTCCCAGAGATGGAGCAGCCGCAGCTGCTCTGGACATCTGTGGTACTGAAATGGGCTCTGAGATCTCCCTGCAACCTTCTCTTCTCCAGGCTGAAAATTCCAACTGTCAGCCCATCTCCAAATTAGAGAGCCGAGTCCCTCCAGAGCTTCCCCACCCAGCGTCCCTCCTGCTCCAGCACAGAGCTGGGGATGTCTCCGGCCGGGGCTGGCAGCTCACCGTGGGGCTCAGCCCCATCGCCCTTCCCAGTGACACGCTGGTGCCCTTCCTGGGAGGGGCTCAGGACCAGGCAGGATCCAGCTCGTGGTGGGATGCTGGTTCTCTGCTCATCTGCTGGGCTGAGGGCGGGAGGAGCTGCTGGGGCGAGGGATCGGGTTCTCCTCTCTGCGGTGCAGTATCTCCTTGAAGCGTGACAGCCGCGATTGCTTCCAGATGTTCGCCTCCTCGCCTCCAGCCGGCTGGGGGGGATGTGGTAAACTCCACGATGGAAACCAAAACCCAGAGCAGATGTACCGTGTCAGCCTCAGCGAGGCGCGCATCTGGCCCCAGTGCGCGGGCACCGGCGCTCCTCCAGCGCAGCTGACCGGGCTGGCGGTGCTGCCCGCAGGACCCTCCGTGCTGTGGCTACCAGCGGGAGCGGCGGCCTGTGGGGCTGACAGGAAGCGTTTTGGGAGGCTGTGCAGCAGCTGCCCCGGGTCTGCCAACCCCTCCTAAGTGCCACGGAGACTGGGACCTCGAGGTGCGCTGTGGGGCAGGGTACAGCTGGTGCCGCGTGTCCTCCCCTGCCCAGCCCCGCTGCCACACCGGGGATGTGCGGAAGGAGTCGTGATGTCACTGCTGATGTCAGGATGGACTGGGATTGGTGACATCATTGGATAAATTGGGATGGAGGAGGGACCTCTGCCTGTAGAGGCTCTTGGCAGACAGCAACGATTAGGGAGGAGCAGTGGGGAGCCTGAGGACACGCTCAGCTCTGGCCCGAGGGAAGATGTTCGGAGGTGGGAGATGCCAGGACCTCTGGTCTCAGCTCTGCAGTGGCACCACACTGCCCACCCGGGCTTTGCCCTCCCCCGAGGAGCTGCAGGAATATCCACCTGAGGTGGAGCCCAGCCGCAGTCCTGGGGGCCTCCCCTGCAGCCTGCACAGCCCATCCTCTCCAGCCAAGCTGTGACACCTTGGAACTCTGCTTTTACCTTGGACCTCGCTTTCCCCCTCACACCCAGCACTCGTAACAACTATCCCCATGTTCCTTCTTCACAGAGGACTCGAGAGAAGCAATTAATCTCAGTAACAGGCTTTGAAGAGCAGAAGTGCTGCCTAAGCACTGTGCTGTCTCCTTTTGATGGGGTTAGCCGTGCTGGAATATGAGCGAAGACATTTGGAGTAAATTAATAAAGAGTTTAATGACATCCAAACGTTAGGGGGATGGAGCATTTGAAAGGGGTTTATGGCTTTATGGGCAACAGAGAGCAATGCAAAGGGCATGTTTTCTACATCAAGTCTGTGCTTTGGGCTCCCTGAACGTGATGAAGCCTTTGTGTTTTTTACCAGGGCACGTCTGTCACCCCAGTCAGGCCACGCTCCCACATCCCAATGCCTGGTGTTCCCCTGGCAGTGCTGCTGGTACAGCAGGATTTGTGTGAATTCACTGGCTGGCACTGCTGATCCTCACGCTGCCAACGCTGGCATGGCCGGTGCTGAGTTTGCCAGAGCTGTGGTGGGAAGGTCAGGGCACTGCAGGACGGTTATTTAAATCTCAGATTCCCTACAGGTGATGAAGAAGGATCATTAAAATGCAGCAGGTGCCATGGCCTGTTTTGCTCTCCCTGCTCCAAGAGCACTGCAGAGATAATGCGTTTTCCTGGCGGTGTATTTATGAGAGTCGAGATATGAGCACTTGGCCAAGCTCCCGGAGCGAGTGTCTGATGCCGCACACCCCGTAGATGGTGTTTTTCATGTTGTTTTTATATTTTTAGCCTGATTAATACCCTTGTGGTGGCTGGAGCATGGAGACTGCTTTATGTTTTGCCAGCAGGTTCTGAAGCCAACGTGATTTATGCAGCAGCTGGTGGAGCGGGACACACTGATGCAGCAAAGTGTTCTTCACCCACTGGTGGCCCTTGGGCTCTGGGACCCTGCGCTGTCACCGTGGTGCCTCTTCCTGGTCTGATGGGTTTTGCCGGCTTAATCCCAAGGGAGATCTGTGATGGGATCTGTGCAGGGCTAGGGCAGACCCCACTGGAATCTTCTCTCAGGCTTCAATACCTGTAGGGCAGTGGTTGGAGAACAGGGACAGAACTGTGCAGCCAGAACACACCATCCTGCCCTTTGCATGGGGCTGCTGCTCTGCCCTACAGATCTACAGTTATTCCTTAATTCCAAGCTGTAACTACGCAATCAAGCTCTCCAATGCAATAATTCCAAACCCTTTCTTGATTCCTGTATTAAATAAAGTACATTTACAGAGTATATGAATTCCAGATTCAGCCCAGGACTCCAGGGATGCATATTCCTCTCCTGGAACTTGTATATCCGGCCTGAGGATGAAAACCCCCTGAAGCCCTGAGCATAACAAGCATTTCTTGTATTTCTTCTGTCTCCGTCACATCGGGCATGTAGGGAATGCTCGGGCTGATAAACAGCATCTGGTTGGAGTCAGGTAAGGACCTCTCTGGGGATTTGGTTCGTGGTCAGCTGCCAACCTTTCTCTCCCTCCTTAATGTGCTTTTGCAGATGGATGAGAACTGCAGCCAGTCAAGGCTGTGGTTTCAGATAACGCTGGGGAAGGGGAGGGGGGAGAAGGTCGGGCTCAGGCTCGGTTCTGTCCTGCTGCCAGGGCTCTTGCTTAATGCACGGCACATGCACCATGGAGCCCCTCCCCTCCTTGCAGGGGGCTATAAGGGACCTCCACTGGATGAGCTGAGCATGTGAGAAGACCCAGCAGCCCATGTCCCCTTCTGCAGCTCATGGTCCAGGAAGAAGGTGCCAGGGGTCTCCCTGTGCTTGCCTTGCTGGCGCTTTCAAGGAAGAGAGGAGTGATGGTCCACTTGGTTTTTGTTGGAAACCTGGAAGTCCTGCAGGCACCTCCTGGGATGCCTCGGAGCCACTGCCAGGTTCTGGAGAACTGTTTGAATCCGTGTTTCTCACACAACTTTTTTTGTGCAGGAGGCGGAGGAAATTCTTGTACAGAAATGGAAACGCACCCTTTCTGCCAAGCTATTAATTCTGCTTCCTATGGAAACCGAGGGGTCCCTGCCTTTGTGCTGTGATTCTGCACTGAACTTCCAAGTTTATTTTTATGCCCAGATTTGGCAAAGCACTGAGGGCTGAACGCGGTGCTACGTGTGAGCCGAGGTCTCTCCCTGCGTGAGGGTGTATCCGAAACACCTAACAGCGCCCACAGGCACGTGCTCCGGCAGACGCCCCCGCGCTGGGTTTGTTCCTTACTATGAGACTTTCTTTTTTTGTCCTTGCCAAGTTATCGTCTGCTTTAATTAATTTTGCACAGTGAGCCTGGGAGCTGCTGGTGGTTTTGAGCCTCTGGAATAGTCAGGGAAGCAATTTAATCAGCATGAGTGAGCCAAAGTTACTTAAGCGATTTGTAATAAGTTCCAGGCTCTTCCACACCAAAGGGGTTTCAGCCGAGGACAGAAACTTCCTGAGCCTGTTCTGCAGGATGGGGTCTTCATCTGCATCTGACTGACACTTGTGCGGGGACATGGAGCAGTCCTGAATGAGCATTCATGGAATCACAGGGTGTTTTGGGCTGGAAATGACCTTTAAAGCTCATTTAGTCCAACCCCCTGCCATGGACAGGGACATCTTCAACTCCAGCAGGGTGCTCAGAGTCCTGTATACGTACAAAAGGCCAGAGCACTGTCAAAAAGTTATGAGTGGAATTTCACCTCCAACCACAAACATAAAATATTGGTAAGTCTTAGTCTGAATTTGTTAGCCACACACTGACCAAGCCAATGGTGGTTCTGTTTTTTCAGAAAACATAACATCCAAGAAATTCCCCAGTGACTAAGCAGGCACTGTAAATCGGTTGCTGTTGTAAAGCTGTGGGTAACATTTCCTCAGCCTTGAACAGATCAAATATACAGGAGGAGAGTGGAAAAAAGACAAGTAGTGAGGAACGAACACAAAAGGCTGTAACTTTAATTAATGCTGCTGTTTTCTTCACCATTTCCAAGGAAACTCACTCCCGATATTGAAATTAGATTTAGCATTGTGACTTGTACAGTAAGATGGCGGATTTTAAGGTGTCTGAACTCTTAGCAGGTTCTCATTTGGGCTTGGCTTGGCTTGGCTTGGCTTTCCTCTCCTCTGCCATCTGCCCTGCAGCGAGGGAGGGCCAGGAGGTTGGATGGCAGTGAGGGGACCCCTCGTGTCCTCCCCCAGCCGCTTGGGACCATCCCCCGCAGCAGCAGCAGCCGCCGCTTTTGGCTTCACGTATTTATGTACTGGAAGTCTGTGAGGAAAACACTGTTTCCCTCTTTCTCTGCTTGGTGAGAATTTCATGTGGGTGTGTGTATCTCTGCGTGTTGCTTGCTTTTGCAGTCTGGCAGCGCCCTGGCTCTGCTGATGTCGGGCTGAAGATGCTCCTGTGCCCCGATCCCCGCCCCGCCTCGCAGGCAGGAGCTGCTGCGGTGCATCCGCGGCTGCTCCCGGGAGCCTCGGTGCCCCATCAGCCCAGCCCAGCTCCTCCGAGGCTGTGCCAGGTGGGCTGAGCGTGTCCCACGTGCTGCGCTGCGATGTGGCTGCGACATCCGGCACAGGCAAAACCGCCCTGAGACCAGATGCTGTTCCTGGGGCTCTGCTTCATCTCCCTGTCCTGCTCCCGGGGAAGCTGCTCCTCATGTGGGGCTGAAGGGATGAGATCCAGCTCATCCCCGGGGCTCTCTGCTGGGGCTGTGAGGCTTTGAATGCCTTTGCCCGGGAGAGCATCCGGCCCGGTGCAGGGCAGAGCCGGGACGCCTTTCCCCAGCCCTGCTGGCCGGGCTGAGGCTGCAGCCGAGTGCCAAAGGCACGGAGCAGGTGCCCAGGGGGCTGGCAGACCTCAGAGAAGCGGTGGGGAGAGCTCCCGTCCCTGGGATTGGGATACTGGCATGAAGAGGATCCCAGCTGCTGGCGCTGGGCCCCCAGCTCCTGCACTCAGGGATGCCCTGACAAGCACCTGGTCCTGGTGCCCAGCCGTGCTGATGTTCCCTGCCCACCCACAGCCACATTCCCGCTTTGCAGGGGAGGCTGGAAAGGAGTGTAAATTAAACCCACACAAAAATCAACTTAATTACTGGGGAATAAAGATCCCATTGTTCTCTCTGCCCTGAAGGAAGAAAAAGAAATTTCCCTCATTTCCTTCCTAAATTCAAATGAGAGTTTATGGGGAAGGTGCGCCTGGCACAGGAGCAAGAGCAACAGGAGCTGGTGGTGCGCGGTCCCGGCGGGGATCTCGGTGGCTCGCGGCACAGACCCTGGCTCCAGTGCCCCGGCACCACAACGTGACTTCCCTGCACACCTCGGGAGAAGGAGGAGGAGGAGCGGGCTCCCAGGACAAAGCTCCTTTGGCTCCAAGGGGTTCCAGGATGATCCTCTCCTTAAGGATCTCATTGCACCGGCGCCTGTCTGACGATCTGCACCAGGATTGCACCAGCCTGGAGACTGGGCAGGGAGAGGTCCTGCTCCAGTTCCCAAAAATGCAGCCTTGTTCAATGGGAATAGATCTGTCCCCACCAGTCAGGCAGCTCTGGAGCTCCCTGTGACCTGACTTTGCGGTGATGCTGGGAACCAAGTGCTGTTTTTTCCATGGGAGTGGAAGATCCCCGTCTAAGCCAGTCCAGCCTGCACCCCTCGATCACCAAGCCCTAGGACAGGCACACACCTGGGTTGACAATAACCATCAGTTGGGCAAAACTGGTGCTTTTGGGAAGAAAACAGCTGAAAACGCATTTTTCTGGCAGCTTGACAGTTGCGTCTTAAACAAGACATTTTAAGCTTACACTGCGAGCCAAAAGAAGTTGTAATTTGAATATACAGCATGGCACATTCCTCCAAAATTGATCATAAAGTTCTGCTAAAACACAGG
Organism: Ifrita kowaldi; assembly: GCA_013398055.1. NCBI lineage: Eukaryota > Metazoa > Chordata > Aves > Passeriformes > Cinclosomatidae > Ifrita > Ifrita kowaldi. The sequence continues at coordinate 7,538 of VZRS01011950.1, read as the reverse complement.
CACAGCCTGAGTAAAATAAATATTTTTGCTTCCAGAGAAGTGAAAGGTCTGGCCAGCGACTCAATTTATAATATTTTTAGCAGGTGATTCATCGAAGAGGGAAAAAAATACCCAGGGCAGCTGAATTCAGCAATGGCTCTTTGTCTCAGCAGGGCCAACGAGTCCAGGCGCGTCAGTAGCTGCTGCGGTGAAGCTCCTTGGCCAGGGCCCCGCTCAGACACGGGCTCTTTTCTGGGGTGTCTGAGCCCTCCAGGACCTGCTGCCTTCAGCAAAGCTGGAGGATCTGTGGCTGCAGCTCCTCCAGGTGCTCCTGGCTGCTTTGGAGACGGGGCTGTCCCCGCAGTGAGTGCTGGGGCTGCTCATCAGTCCTGCTGTGGCACGGCAGAGGGTCCCCAGTCCTGCAGCCCTGGCACGGGGTCACTTCTCCCTTCCAGAGCGGGAATGGGACGGGCAAGGACAGAGGGCCCTTTGAGGCGTTGTTTGCCCAGCGCAGTTTTGTGAGCTGTGGGTTTGGATGGGGTTTCTTGACTGAGCTCCACTTGCTGCATTGCTGAGGTCTGAGGATGGAAAACAAACCCTTTGGCCTCTCCTATCTCTGGCTCCAACACTGGATTTTTTTTCTTTTCCTCCCCACAGGTACTGGCTCCTCCCAGAGCTCGCAGTCTCTGGACATGTGGGCATATCCTTGTTTGAGCAGTATAGGTGAGCACAGGAACTGGGGGAAAGTACAAGCAAAACGGAATTTCTTCATTTTATGCACACGCAGGTCAGTCCGTGAAGCCCTGGGGGTTCTGCACAATCCCAGGCCTGGTCACTGTGGCTCTGAAGCCCAGGAGTGAGGTGCAGGCATGGCTCCGGTCCTGTGACCCTGGCCAGGGGTGCCAAGAGGCACCCAGAGCCCTCCCTGCTCTCATGGGTGAAACTGGGGTGGTGCAGCAGGACAGTGGCCCCACAGGGCATTTCTGGGGCTGGAGGGCACCAAGTGGTGTCCGATGCCTTCCAACCCCTCCAGTGCTTGTGGCCAAATAAGAAGAGTGGTCTTTAAGAGAGCTGCTCGTGATGCACGAGACACCTGCTCCCAGCTATAAAAATGGATTAGTTGCATTGCATCTGGAGCCCATCCAGGCAGCAGTGCCTTCCCCAGCATCCCATTTGGCACGCAGAGCCCACTGCCTGAAAGCGCAGTAAAGGGGAGTGAGGGGACAAGCTGCAGAGTTAAAAGGAGGGTCTGGAAGCTGTGATCCTCTCTTGGTGGAGAATCAGAGAGCTGGGAGCAGCCCCAGATGCAGCGCTGTCACCAAGGCTGGATCTTGCCCCCCGAGCCCCTTGCTGAGCCTTCCCATTGTTCTTTGTACTAGAGCCTGGTCCCAGCGTGCTCCCAGCTGGCTGGGCTCTCCGCCGGGACACAAGCTCCAGAGCAGCAGATACTAACGCATTGTATTCCAAGTGTTGGAAGGACTCCATGGTCCAACACAAATTGAGTGGTGAGATATTCAATTGGAGGAAACCCTCCTCTTTAATAGAGCATCCCAGGCGTGCAGCGCCAGAGGTGCTGCCCTGGCCCTACCCTGGGAACCTGCACCCAAGCCCAGGGAACTCCACTGGGGCCTGCAGGGACATCTGCTGGGACCTGCTGGTGTGGCCCTGCTGTCCCCCAGAGCCCGCCGGGGCGAGGAGGGTCCCGCCGGCTGCGTGCCAGAGCGGCAGCTGGGCACAGCCTTGGTGGCAGCGCTCTCCTGCTCTCACATGACAGAGGAGCAGTGAGCAGCCTCTTCTCCTCAGCAGCACTCAGGAATATCCCAAAACAACGGTTATATGTGTTTCCTTTGTTCACCTGGAAAACCTTATTCCCCTGCAGACATCTGCCATAATGCAGTCCTGCCTGGATTGTCAACCACAATGAGGAGTTTTATGACGCTCTGAATACCAATTATTTCAGGTTCTCCTGCAGCAATCTCTGACCCAAAGGATGCAATAAGAGAATTGGAGCTGAGCTGAGACGACGTTTGGGTGATTGCTACAGGTCTGGTTTAATCATAAGCTTTTTGGTCAGTGTGCCACTTGGTCCTCACTGCTCTGGTTTGGACTGACAGACTCTGCAATCCCTTCCTGCAAGGCCAGATGCCTGGGACCAGCTCCTGGAAAACAACTGTCAAGGTCAGGGCTGCAACCAGTGGCTCAGGTTCCCGACTGATTTGCAATGCTTGGGGAAGCTCCCAGAGCTGCAGCACGGTCCTGCCACACGCCTCATCAAAAGTGGGATGTCGGGATGTGCAGGGTTTGGAGCAACCTGCTGACCAGCTGCGGAAGGCATGAGGATGAGGGAGGAAAGGAGGATGGAGAACTGCAGAAAGCCAGATTTCCCTGGGTGGGGACCTGGGACGGACTCCCACAGCTCTCTGGGCAGCCTGGGCCTCCCCTGCTCCTCTACGACCCTCACCTGGAGCCAAACACCAGCAGGACCCCTGGAAAAGGCAGGAAAACAAAGAGGAGATGGGAAATGAATGTGGCCCAAGGCTGAGCTCACTGACTGAGCTGTGGCCAGGGTGATGCAACCAGGGTCAATTAAGCTGGTACCACACAGCCTCACAGGGCACGTTAAGTGCCAATTTTCTGCACTGCTGAAGAGGTAAAGAATGAAAATGAGAGGCAACAGGAAGTTCCAGCTGAAAAGAAAGAGCCGCTTGGGAGATGGGAGCTGGAGGCTAGACTCAGGCCAGCGATGAGACGAGCAGGCGAGCGCTGCTGCCCCACTGCTACAGCGACCTCCGAGGCTCCAGCAGCTGGGAATGCTCTCCTGCCCCAAACCCTGGGAAGAACACGGGGCCTGGGGCATTGGCACGGGCTGTGTGTGGGGCTGGCAGCATACAGAGCCAAGCCTGGCCGAGTGTGGGTGCTGGTACCGGTGGGACACGACAGCCACCCCAGCAAAATGGATCCTCTACTGCCTCTACAGCCCTTGGCCCTTCTGGATGGAGAAAGAGATGGGTGGATGGGAAGGGTGAGCAGACAGGGAGCACCCCAGATAAGGCAGAAGCAATGGGGGCCCCTGGGCTGTCACCCCCACCCTGCTTGTCCATGGAAGGTGCAGCAGCGTCCTTTTCAATCACTGTCCTCCTGCTTCTTGCAGAGGTGGGAATGAAGAGAGCTGGTTTGTTTCCCCTGCACAGAGGCCGCGAGTCCTGGGTGTCTGGGAAGGTAATTCTGGGCAGGGCACAGGGCAGGGACCAGGGTCTGGCCGGGGACTGCGGGAACAGACGGCACATTTTGTTTGCGAGGCGAAGTTCCCCGCCTAAGCAGAGTTTTCTCTTCTCTTTGGAAAGCAACACCCCTGCTGACGCTTCCCGAGGACGAAATGGCTGCGCGGAGCCCGTGGCTCATTCCCGCTCCTTGCGCTCCCTCTGCAGGAGCGGGCGGGTGCCGGGGGGCCCGGGGGGGCCGGGGTGGCTGCCAGCCCCCGCTCGCAGCCCGCACCAGGCTGGCACTTCTGGCACGAATCCTTCGGGGCGAGGCCGGGGGAATTTAACTGAGCGGCTTGACTTGATTTCTGTGTGAGTGTGGTGGGCTGAGTCCTGCCCGGAGGGACGTTCAGGGACCAGGCTGAAGTTTGGGCTTAGGCAAACTGGGGGATGATGGCCTCAGGGCTCCGGGGAAAGCGGCATCCCTGGGCATCAGTCCGCGGGCACATCCACCACTCCTAGACCTCCTTCCCCAGCCTTGCACAACTCACGAGCAGCTCCCCGTCACCTCTCCCTGCAGCCCCAGGGCCGCAGCTCCCACTCCTTCTGTAAGCGGAGAGGTTCCCTCCCCGTCAGGGGCTAGGCTGCCAAATTCCAGCCAAGAGCACATTTTTACGGCATGACACCAGTGGGGCCCCGGCAGGAGCCGGCATGAGATCCAGGCGTTCACCCGAGAGGCGCCGGTACCGGCGCAGCAGCGGCGTGTGGACGGGACGGGGCACCCAGCGCCGTGCGCCCGCTGCTTTCCTCTCTCTGCCCGTGGAAGTGCTCGCCAAATATTACAAAACATCCTCCTTCCTTCCCCCCCGGCTACGGGGTGCAGAGACACCCGCCGCCGCCTGGCCCTCCCCACCCCGTCCGTCCCCTTCCTTCCTCCTGCTCCTTTCCAGGCAGCTGCTTACGCAAGTGGCTTTCGAAGGAGCCCCGGGACAGGTAGCAGAGAGTGACAGAGCTCGGGACAAGTCTGCGGCTGCGAAGGTAGGAAGGAGAAGGGAGCTGAGGGCTGGGACACTCACCCAGCACTTGCCCACATTAGGCTGGAGGGAGGAGGAGAGCAGAGACCGAGGGCTCCTCGACTGCCCAAGGTGCAGAGCTGTCCCCAGCTCCACCAGCCCCCTGCGATGGCAGACCTTGGAAGACACCTTTGAACAGCACAGCCTCCTGCCGCTTTGCCCTGCCAGAGAGCTCGATCTCATGGCGCTTTCCCAGGCAGGGCAGGGCACCAGCACCTGCCGGGCGGGCAGCCGGGCCGTGTGGTCACTCCGGAGCCCTCGTGCTGGCCGGGAGAGGATCCGCCGCCAGGCCCCTGTTGTGGCTCTGTTTGGGTTGCTAAGGAGGAGCTGCCAGAGGCAGACGGGATGATGTGTGCTGGCACGCTGCTCCACGCCGCCTGCCCTCCCTGGGGACCCTCGGGAAGGGGAGATGCCACCAGAGCTTTGAGCAAGCGCAGGTGGAGAAGGGCTCGGGCACAGCGCTCTCCCTCCGAGGCGCTGCGCTGCTGCTCTGCCAGCACCAGTGGGCAGAGCTGAGGCGTTCCAGCTGCTCCCGGGCACACCGTGCAGCCAGCTCCGGGCAGGTCCGGAGCTGGTGGCATTTAGATGGGCGGCTCCAAGGAGGCATTTAAACACCATCCCATGTGACAGACCGGGCTCTTAGTCACGGTCCCTGGAAACAGCAGCAAACCTCTGCCCCGGGCAGCAGAAGGGCTTGACTGCCTCTTTCCCAGGCACATGGAAATTTCCATGGAATTAGCACAAGGGTAATTATTACCATCTGCCCCCTTGCAGACCACAGTCATCCCGCCGGCCAACCCTGGTGCTGCTCGGGGCGCTGGACGAGTCGGGGGTGCAGGAGCCCCACCTGAGCTGAGTTCTGACGGCAGAGTAGGACCTCACAGCTGGGGCACATCTGGCTGCTCTGCAGCTTGGCTGCTGTGAGACTGGCACTCAGCCCTGTGGGCACTGCCAGCCCTGTGGGCACTGCCAGCCCTGCCCGCAGGGGACAGCTCCCCGGGCAGGGTTCTGTGGCACTGGCTGCGTGTGACTATTTAAGGTCTTGTGACACTCAGCACAGCCGGGAAGCAAAGCCTCTCTTGCAGCTCTGCTCACTTCCAGACCCCGAAGTGGGGCTGGGGGCTGCTCTGGGACTCCTGGGGGTCTGAACAGGACCTGTCACTGCTCTAAGGTCGGGGCTGTGGCTCACAGATGACACTGACCCACCCGGTTGCTCTGAGGGGCTGGGGAAAAGCTTAATCAGGTTTTTTTTTGGCCGGTTTGTCAGGTCGCGGGAGCTCTAGGGAATGTGGTAAAGGACGTCACCATGCACCCTCAGGGTTCTTGGATTTGGAAACTGGTTTTCTCTCCTGATGTGCTACATAATTGTCATTTAATTTTGGTGCCTTCCCCCTCCTGACTCTCCCTCAGTGTCTGCCCGGAAAGCCAGCAGTTTCCCAGCGATCTGTGGATGTTTACTCCTCACAGGGTGGGGGCCCTGCCAAGGAGGGTGGGGGCTGTGGCCAAAATCGCCGAGCATGGAGCCACAGTGCTGGCACGTCACCCGCTGCCTGTCCATGGCTTGCTTGGCGTCCGACACCGCATCCGTGGGCCCTGCCCAGATTTTTTAATGCTGGTTTCTAATGTGTGTGTGTTGGAGCCCTGGCTCCTGGTCAGATTCACCCCTCCAGTTTAGATCCCTGCTCTGACCAGATGGACTTCGTAGGAAATGCTGAATTCCTGCCGCTTGGTAGCGGTCCTGAGCTCAGCAAAGCCTCATGGAAGCAGATTTCTGGGATAAGCCGCTGGAGCTTGGATACAGCATCCCGGCCTCGAGTGCAGGCAGGTCCCGGCAGCTCCTGTCCAACACGGGGAGATGTGTGTATCCCAGCTTTGCCCAGAAATTTCCAAATGCACCACTCAGAAATGGCTGGAGGAAATTCCTTTGAAACCAAAGGCAAGGAACGAAAGGGCCAAGCCCGGGGAACGCTGCCCCATGCCAGAGCCCGGCCCCTGGGCACGCTGCTCCACAGAAGGATGCTACACAGGGCCTGCACGGCTGTGGTGCAGTGCCAGGAGGCTGCAGCACCCCAGGACAGGTGTCACCAGTGGTGCAGCTCCTCCTGCGGGGCCAGCAGTGCCCGGGCTGCGCAGTGGGGTGCAGGGTGCTGCCAGGGATTATCTGGCCTCAGGCAGCAGGCAGGGCCCCACGCCACGTCCCACATGGCTGTCACCTGACTCAGCCCTGGTGACCGACCACGGTGACCAACCGCAGCCGCCGACTTCTCCCCTGGCACGCCGGCAGCAGAGGTAACGCTCCCTCCCACCAGGGGCATTTCGGGGCTCTGGGGTGGTCGGGGCCGTTGTGGGATCCCCCGTGCAGGCAGAGGGGGGTCCCCATGGCTGTCCATGGCTGGGGGCACGATGGGCACGGTCAGCAGTTGAGCCTGGCAGGACATTTTTTCATCCATGGAAAGTTTGGTTGGTTTTTTGGTGTGTTTATTTTTTTTTTAGGAAGGTTAGAGCTTTCAAGGGCATTGACACTTTTCTTGGCAAAAAATACTGCAACCCCAGCCAGAACACCCTGACTGACAGGAAAAAAAGAGATTAATATACCAGTTTTCAGTTTCTCAAAAGTAAAAAGCCACAAATGTTGTCAGAAATGGATACATTCTCAGGCACTTTAATTAAACTGACTCCAACCAGGACGTTTCCTTAGCAGGGTCACCTCTGAGCTTTTAAAGTGCAGCATTAAATCTTCCTCCCGTGAAGGGGTCTGGCTGCTGCCTGACATCGGGGTTGGCTGTTTGGCTTCCCCTGCAAGGCACGATTTGGGAAGAGGCTGTTCTCAGGGGAGAAATTACACCAGCACTTTATCAGGGCTTCTTGACAGAAATCAGGTGCCCCAGACAAGGGGCTCAGCCCCCAGTTTCCCGTTGAATGTGTAGTATGAGAGGCTGGTGATTCCTGGTAGATGAGCAGGTTTAGCTCGGGTAACAGGGAAAATTTCTTCATGGAGAGAGTTGTCCAGCCCTGGCAGGACAGGGGCAGCGGCTGCCTGGGGCGGTGGTGAAGTCACCGCTTTTGGAGGGATTTAACAGACGTGTAGCTGTGGCGCCTGGGGACACGGGCCAGTGGCAGCCTCGGCAGTGCTGGGTTAATGTTGGACTCGGTGGTTTCAGAGGGCTTTTCCAACCTCAGCGATCCCGTGGATCTCTTATTCCCATTGTCACCAGAGCAGTCGCCTGCCCCATGCCAGCCCCCGCCCCAGCCCCGCATCTGCCTGGGCTCTGCCCGGAGCCGCGGT
>VZRS01011948.1:47577-128694 GCA_013398055.1 Ifrita kowaldi | reverse complement strand
TCTCTCTCCTCTCGCAGGCAGCTCTGCAGTGTTGACTCACCAGCCTGGTTTCCTCCTTCCTTCCTTCCCTCCCTCCCTGCCTCCCTCCCACGGGGATGCTGCTCCCGGTCACATGCGGGGACGCGGCTCAGCCCGGCGCTGCCCCCGGGATCCCTGCCCGGGAATGGGATCCCTGCTCCGCCCGGAAAGGAGAAAGCGCTCCCAGTGTTGGCTCAGGGCAGCTGCTCCGAGGTTTGAGCGAGGGAAAATGAAAGGTGACCCGGCCTTGGCTGGAGGGGTTGCTGGAGGAGCTGGGTTTGGGATGTGGGAGGTGAGCCTTGTGCTGTGACCCCGAACTGGGCTGCAGAGGGTCCCTGCAGTGGGCACTGAGCTGGTGCTCGTGCCCTCTCCTCTCCTTTGCTGCTGCTCTCTCAACGCTGCAGGGACAGTTTTAGGACCACAGGATGATTTGGGCTGGAAGGGACCTTAAAGATCATGCAGGTCCAACCCTTCTGCCGTGGGCAGGGACACCTTCCACTGTCCCTCTGTCCCCCAGTCAGACCTTCAAACACTCTTATACCCGTTTTATGAGGGGGGTGACATCCCTAACAGACAAAATGGAGGCAGAGGATTGTCCTTGGTTTTTCCAGGGTCTTCACCCCATTCCACCTCCAGAGCACTGATTTAGTCCTGACTAAAGCCATTTACTGAAGAAATGCAGGTTTTGTGCATCCTTTGCCAGACCTGGCTGCCGTTTGTGCTCCTCTGTGCTCCTTAAATCCCAGTCAGGTGAATTCCGGAAGCTCCTGCTGTGCCCTTTGGCCAGGGCAAGGTGCTTCCCTTCCTATCTCTGCACCAGACACTGCTCCAGGCAGGTCAGACTTTGCTTTCCATGGCCTTGCTTTGGGATTGTGAGGCTGGTCAGAGATGGGGTTGATGGAGTGCAGGAATTGCCCCTGACAGTGGAACATCCCCAGTCAGGGAGANTCCTTCCTTCCCTCCCTCCCTGCCTCCCTCCCACGGGGATGCTGCTCCCGGTCACATGCGGGGACGCGGCTCAGCCCGGCGCTGCCCCCGGGATCCCTGCCCGGGAATGGGATCCCTGCTCCGCCCGGAAAGGAGAAAGCGCTCCCAGTGTTGGCTCAGGGCAGCTGCTCCGAGGTTTGAGCGAGGGAAAATGAAAGGTGACCCGGCCTTGGCTGGAGGGGTTGCTGGAGGAGCTGGGTTTGGGATGTGGGAGGTGAGCCTTGTGCTGTGACCCCGAACTGGGCTGCAGAGGGTCCCTGCAGTGGGCACTGAGCTGGTGCTCGTGCCCTCTCCTCTCCTTTGCTGCTGCTCTCTCAACGCTGCAGGGACAGTTTTAGGACCACAGGATGGTTTGGGCTGGAAGGGACCTTAAAGATCATGCAGGTCCAACCCTTCTGCCGTGGGCAGGGACACCTTCCACTGTCCCTCTGTCCCCCAGTCAGACCTTCAAACACTCTTATACCCGTTTTATGAGGGGGGTGACATCCCTAACAGACAAAATGGAGGCAGAGGATTGTCCTTGGTTTTTCCAGGGTCTTCACCCCATTCCACCTCCACTGATTTAGTCCTGACTAAAGCCAGTTACTGAAGAAATGCAGGTTTTGTGCACCCTTTGCCAGACCTGGCTGCCGTTTGTGCTCCTCTGTGCTCCTTAAATCCCAGTCAGGTGAATTCCGGAAGCTCCTGCTGTGCCCTTTGGCCAGGGCAAGGTGCTTCCCTTCCTATCTCTGCACCAGACACTGCTCCAGGCAGGTCGGACTTTGCTTTCCATGGCCTTGCTTTGGGATTGTGAGGCTGGTCAGAGATGGGGTTGATGGAGTGCAGGAATTGCCCCTGACAGTGGAACATCCCCAGTCAGGGAGACCCCACAGCCTCTCTGGTCTCTGTTCAGGGCTGGGCACTGCCCAGGGCAGGAGTTCTGCCTCCTGTGCAGGGAATTGCTGGGCTCAGGCCCTGCCCGTGGCTCTGGTGCCATTGCTGGGCCCCGGAGCAGAGCCTGGGCCCTGCCCTGAGCCCTCCCTGCAGCCAGGGACACCCAGGGACACCCAGGGCTGAGGTCCCCTCTCAGCTGGGGCTCCTCTGGAGGCTGAGCAACCCCAGCTCCCTCAGCCTTTTCTGGGCACCGAGATGCTCCAGGCCCTTCCTCATCTCCAAAACCTCCACTGGTCCCACTCTGGGGAGACCAGAACTGGACACAGCACTCCAGAGGTGGCCTCTGTTGAGGCCTGAAAGATCTGTAGGTGATGCAAGATCTGTAGGTGTTAAAAAAAATCAAGAAAAACTCCAAAACCCTGAGCAAGACCCTCCAGACTTCTGCCCTGGACCTCCCAACCTCCGATCCCTCTGGAGGACCCATCATTCCAGTTCCCAGAGGTCCAGGGGGATGATTGCAGCTCGTGCTGAAGCAAACAGTGAAGGTGGCTGGAGGAATGAACTGCTCCTCTGAGGTCTGGCCTCCCCCCGACTCCACACCCCGTGTGTGGGTGTTCTCCTCACCGCGGAGCCGCTGCCCGGGGTGTGCAGGCACATCCCTCTAGATGGTGCTAAGATAAAGAGAAAAGATGGGTGGTGAGAGGCCTGGGAGGAGAGGCTGCCCCGCTGGGCACTGCCCGAGGTCTCCTGGGCGAGGAGATCATCTCCTCTCCGTTCTCAACCACTCCTGCAGGTGCTCCCCTGTGCTGCTTGTTGCAGCAAACACATCCCAGATTCTTTTTCCGCTCCCAATTCCCCTTGCTGGCACGTGAGACTCCACAAATCCATCGTGACTTTAATCAGTGCATCTGCTCCTCTCCATGCACGAGACCAGACAAGTGCGTTTTTAATGGCAAAAATCCATCTTGGCTGGTTTTTTTCCACTTCAGCCAGTTTGTACAGAGCAGCGCAACTCCTCAGCTGAGTCCTCCTCTATCTCATGCATCATTAACCAGAATCTTAACCAAATTCAAGCATCGATAATGTGTGATTTATTGATGTGGGCAATCAAGAGAGAATCCAGCCCGGCTGCCAGAGAACAGCAAGGATGGTTGAGGATTAGTGGGAGGGGAAGTCTTTTAGATCCACGGCTGAGCACATTTCACTCTGGAGTCCCACACGGGCAGTAAATGAGCTGTTGAAAGAGAGCTGCTGTTAGGAGAGACTTTTAAAAAGAAATAGCAACATTCAGGTCTGTTTTTTTCCCCATTAAGTATAAAAAGGGGGAGAACGACTCTGCAAAGCTCTGAAGCGGGAGAACTGAGCTCCTCTCCCGGTGCCTTCTGCAGAGGGAGATGATTTCCTACACCCTGATGGCACCAGGGCACAGCCTGCCGTTGTGGGAATGGCTGCAGCAGGGATCTCCTTGGCACCAGCAGGACTGGAATTGAGGAGTCTCCGGCTGTGTGTGACCACAGCCCAACCTCCAGGTGGCTTTTGGTGTCAGTCCTGTGCTGTGCCCTCAGCCCTGGCAGCTGCTCCACTGTCCCCACTTCCCTTGATCACAGACAGAGGCTTTAATTAAATCTCCCCCATCTAGATTGGTGGGCCTGAGCTTTGTCTGTGGTTTCTGCTGATACAGGGCAGAAAGATTGCTTTTGCCAAGTTTTGTTTCCAAGAATGGCTCGGCTCCACTTCTGATGAACCCATAAACTGGATTAAGAGCTCAGGGACAGATTTTCTAGCATTTGAAACCCATAATCTGGGCTGGGTTTTCTGAAGAGCTCAGTCCCCTTGTAAGCAGTGAATTACAGCCAGGAGTGCTCAGCACTCTGTGCTTTGTGTCGGTGCTGCTCAAGGCCATGTTTTCTGTGGAGCAGCACCCAGAGCTCCACATTTTGGGAAAAGCAGGGCAATTTTCCCAGTGCTGACGTGAAACCAGAGTTTTACTGACCAAGAGGCTCCCCAGCCTCTTGATTCTACTGCAGATGTGCAAAAAATCTCTAAAAAATTGGTTGTCACATTAATCCATGGGCTGCAAACATTCCATCGTCTGTTCCAATTCCTACTGCCCATGAGCACTGAACATCACCTGAAGTTCCTGAGGGATCTCATCTCCTGCCACCAACCAGCCTGGTGCCATTTCAGACCCTCTCCATGACCTGTGGGTTCTGCACAGAATTAATCCAGAGCTGTTCCAAGGAGTGTTGTGGAGCTAAATTATGGATTTACAGGTTTGGGTTGGAAGGGACCTTAAAGCCCATCCAGTGCCACCCCTGCCATGGGCAGAGACCCCTTGCACTGTCCCAGGCTGCTCCAAGCCCCGTCCAACCTGGCCTTGGGCACTGCCAGGGATCCAGGGGCAGCCACAGCTTCTCTGTGCACCCTGTGCCAGGGACACCACGCTCACAGGGAAGAATTTCTTCCTAAAATCCAACCTAGTCCTGCTCTCTGTCATTTAAAAACCATTTTCCCTTGTCCCATCACTGCAGACCCCTGTCCAAAGCCCCTCTCCAGCTCCCTTGGAGCCCTTTTAGAGAAATGCCCCAACTTTTCCTGGTTTGTTGGTGGATTTTACCCTCAGCATTGCTACAGCTGCCCTTCTCCCAGAACTCCAGCTTAGCTCCACGCTGACACCTTTCATGGAACACCAGCTCAGAATAAACCAGAGGAGGTGGATTCAGGGATCTGATCCAGTTCAGAAGAAAGCCAAATGTCCCCACAGGGCTTCCTGCAGAGGCCTGGCACGAGGGGACAGAGGGGTCTCAGTGCCTAGGAGGCCCTTGCAATGGCAATCCAGGACTGTGGGTGACAAAACACGGAAAAGGATTTTTTTGGAGCCAAAGCTGGCACTGTGCTTTTCCGGATGCTTTGTTCTTGGCATGGATGGTGGGGAATTTCTGTTGAATCAAACATTCCTCAGCTGGTTGTGGCTCTTGTCACCTTGGTGGCCTCTTGGTGCCACCAGCCCAGCCTGGTTCTTCCTCTCCCATCGTTGGAAGCCAGGTATTTCTGAATAATCCATCCCAACGCTCACAAATCCGAGGGGAGAGACGAAGGTGACTCCAAGATTTTTATGGCAAAATGCCCAAAATAATTCCCCTGTGCCTCTCCCAGCCCTTGGCTGGTGACATCCTTGCTGGGAGGGAAGAGAGGCACCAACACAGCTCAGAACAGCCAGCCACGCCATGGAAAATGCCCAACCCAGGGAGGTTTGGGGATGTGTCAGAGCCCCGGGCTGAGCCAGCAGATTGGTTTGTCCCCCGTGGGGCACGGGCAGGGGTTGGCAGCGATGCCAGCCAGGTTTGGCCCGTCCCCAGGCACCGGGGCCAAGGCAGGAGCTCCCTCGGGGCCTGTTCCATCCCTGCTGCTTGCCAAGCATTCCAAAGGCGTGGGAGCCGTCACCTGGCCCGGCCTCCCTGCCGCTGTCAGCCTTGGCAGGGCACCTCTAGCAATTACTGGCACCCTCGGAAGGAAGAGTATTTTAGGATGTTTCCCTGCAGAACACCGGATAAAGATCCCAGAGCCCTGGAGCTCCTCTGGAGGGACAGAAATGAGGGAACAAACGGCTCAGAGCTTCAAGGACTTCTGTGTGTCTTCTTCAGCAGCCTGTGCCATGTAGGGCGGCCATAAAACCCCAGGTAAACCAGGCCTACATGCAAAACAGTGCCCAAAACTGATGCCTTAGGTTTTAAACTTTGATATTGTTCAAATCCTGCACTGCCTGGTGTGTAACTCTGAAGTTTCTTGGAGCCTGGTAATTTCTGCTCTCTCGTGCTAAGGCAGACATAACAAAGCCTTGCTGGGCAGACATAACAAAGCCTCTCCGGGCCTGCTCTCCAAGGACACCCAGAGCGTCCTAGGCCCAAAAAGTACAAACCAAAAAGCCTTTGAGAGGGGGGCAAGCTGAGGGGAAATTACATCATTAAACTGAAGAATTAACCCTGATATGCAAATGAACCAAACCTATAAAAGTGTGAAGAACTCGTGGCCTGTCGTCCATCTCGGGGTCCATCTGGGCAGTGGCCTCTGGCTCCCCAGGGGTACCTTTGAAGGCCTTTCAAATAAATACCGACCTTTATTCCCTTCCTCCTGTTTGGTCTCTTGGTTTCAGGTGGCCTCTCAAGGCATCAAAACCCTGATGGATGGGGATATTTCACCTTCCTTCTTATCCCCACAGCCAGATGTGTGTCAGAAAGAATTTTATGTGGCACAACTTGCACTTGAACAAGGCCATTTGGGTGTGCCTGGCCATTGCATCATCTGAGGGCTCATGTACAGAGTGTTCTTTGGATGTTCCTGATCATCCCTGCTGCACTTCCCTCTGGGTGACCAGCTGGTCACTCCCCCTTCCTCTGGTCCCCCTTCCACTGCCTGCAAGGAGGTTTTGGGGTGGCTGGTAGCCATTGGAGTCTTCCACCCTTGAAATAGCAGAGTATTCAATACCAGAGTATTTGATACCTTTTTAAATAAATAAGTAAGTAAATAAATAAATAAATGTATTACACACAGCCTTTATTTTTAGTTTATTCCTTCCTCATCCTTGGGCAGCTGGGGAGAATGAAACGCGTTGTTTTTTCTCAGCAAACTGAAACAAGAAGGGTGTTTGGTACCGTAGCTTTCCCTGTGTTTCCTTTTCCTCTCTTAGCTCAGATGAATGCAGAACCCCTTTTTTGGGCATCTCTCTTTAACCCTTTTTATCTACATCTCACATTACATCTTAACATTTATCACTAAATCTTCGGATGGTTTTTACCCTGATATCCTCATCTCTAGGTGTATTTCTCATTCTGATTTTCTGAAAGTCTTCTTTTGCCGCTCTGCTGGTTCTTCCTGACACTTTCTGTTTTTCTGAATGGGGAGCTTTGCTGCTGAGCCTTTCTTTTCTCTTACAAGCTGCCCACTCTTCTGCTTCTCTCTGATTTCTTTCTGGTTTCAGGTTTCAGTCCCTCCAGGTTATGAACAGAAACTAAAACCCACTGTTCACATGATCTGAAACAATTTAAAAGCCCAAATTTGCCTTCTCTCTAGAAGCTGTGGTTGTGTTTTTCACTTGGCGTGGGCACCAGTGCAACCACACCAGTACAAACCAGTGCCTAGGCTGGGTTTAGTGGGACATGGGACAGCGAGGCAGCTGGCAAGAAATTCCCTCTGGCTCAGGCTGTTCTGCTTAAATAGTTCTTAATTAATGAAATTGTGTTTAATTCCTCCTCCCCTCAGTGAAACCATTGCTTTGGGATTGGCTTGGGGCGTTGTTAATCAGGGATTGGGGAAAGTTTAAGGTTTGAGCTGCGCCTTGCTGAGCCCAGCTTGCCTGGAGCCGTGGGGAAATCTGTGCCAAAGGATTTATTAGGGGCAGGATGAACCAGGGACGTGCTTGGCTGTTGCTACCTTTAATTCAGGAAAAAAAGCCTCCCCTTCCTACTAAAAAGTGAATATTGCCTGGTGTACCCCGGATTTTGGGCACAGCTCAAGGCTCGCTGCATCAGCTCCAGGGTGTGTTTTACTTAAAGCTCTTCCTTGCAGTGGGAGATTTCTAGAAAGCCTCAAAAACTGTTTCTTGAAGGAGAAAATAACCCAGTAGATTTCATACTCCTGGGGAATTTTTTCACTAGAGAAGTTTAGGTGAAAAATTGAAGGAGAAGTTGTAGGGCTTGGTGGTTTCCATTCAGATTTTCTCCTGTGCCTTGAAAAGGGACGGAGCAAAAGGTTGGTCCTCAGCCAGGGCAGTGTTTATACCCCTGTTAGAGACAGAAATAAATGTGATTAACTCCACAGCCACTGCTGCTGTGCTCTGTCGGCCTTGGGAGCAAATTAAATCAGAATTCTGCTGCTAACTTAGGTGGGGCTGAGGGTTTTAAGGCAGGCCAGGGATTTAGCTGTTAATATTAATGGAACATTTATAGAGAAATTTCTCTGGGCTGCTTTACAAAGCAGCCCAGGGCGGCCTCAGGCTGCACACACCTGAGGTGACTTCTACTTGTGGTGGTTTTAAGTCTCTGGCATCAGCTGCCCTGAGTTTAATGTGGTTAGCCTGGATTTACAGCATCGTAAGTGGGGCTGAAATCAAGTTTGCTGTGCCTATTAGAGGGTGAAATTGATGTCTTTGCAAAGAGCCCAGCCAGCCAAAACTTCTGCAATGCTGAAATCTCAGCGTGGGCTTTGAGAACCACCTGACAGATTTGCTGTGGGACTCGTGGTGTGGCTTGTGAAGCCTGGAAAATCCCAAATAAAGGCCTGAGCCACCCCTGCAAGGCAAACTGATTTCATCAGCCTTGGCACAGGCAGGGGAAGGTCACAGAATCTCAGAATATTCTGAGGTGGAAGGGATCTCCTGAAGCAGGGAATGCAGGGGTAAGAGCTCTCCAGGAGTCACCCCTGGAAGGGACAGGCGATGCCTCCTCATCCCTGGGCATGGGCTGGTGATGCACAAGGCAGTGCAGGACCCACTGGGGCCATCCTGCCATCCCCATGGAGCCGGGGAGCCTCCTGAGGATCCATCCCTCCTTGTCAGTCCTCGCTGTTCCCTGGGAGCCAGGCCAGGTGAGAAGGATCTGACAAATTGTCTGGGATGTTTCCTCAGCAGGAACAAGTCAGGTGCCTGGGGCAGGGCAGGAGACACCAGCTCTGCTCTGGGCTCTGATCCAGGCTCTGCTCTCCCTGTGCTCCTCATTTCTCATTTTCCCACCTCCTGCTCAGCCAAGGCATTTTCCTCCCATTTCAGGGACTGCCCTCGGTGCTGTTTGGGCAATGCAGCCCTGGGAGAGGGGCTGGATGGGATGGGGTGAATCCCACAGCACATCATGGATCTCTCAGCTCGCTCCAGGGCGTGTGGCACTGCCCTGTGACACCCAGCCTGGAGTGGGACCCCAAACACCGGGATTTTGAGGGTTCTGGGGTGTTGCTGCTGCTCCCTGTGCAGCCCTGCCACCCTCCCCATGTCCTGGATATTGCCAGGGACAGTGAGTAGGGCAGGATTTGGGTGGGAGATGGGAAGAGGGCTCAGCTGGGAGTTGAATGGCTGAGGGCCTTGGGCTGTTAGGAGGTTTTTTCTAAAGAGAGATCTCAAAAATTGTTAATTCCAGTTTTCTAGCTTAGAAGCAAAGATGCATTGATTCAGGAAAATGTTATTTCCTCCTCCGTATAAATCTAAATAAAAAATCCCCTAAAAACACAATTCATCACCTCCTTCCTGTCTCTGGATTATTGAATAGTCACCTGTTAAGAATTATGGCCTCCTCTGATCACACTGGATGTTCAAACCCATTTCTCTAAGTGCCTCTTAGAAATAACCCCAGCCAGCTCCTATTTCCCCTTGGCCACTGTGCACTGTTGTTCTTATTCTTCTTTTGTAGGAACCAAAAAATAATTGAGAAATGGGGGGAAAAAAACAAATGACAAAGTACCGAGGAGATGAAACATTGTCCTGATGAATTTTGCCAGCGCTGTATTTTCCTGGAGAACGGTTGGGATTTCACTTCCTCTGATAAGCTGGGAGATAGAGGGGGTTTATAAATTAGCATTCATCCATATTTCTGTTGGCAAAAGCTCTGTCCCTAATCCATTCCAGCAGCTCTGCCGTGTCACATCCATTGGCTCCTGGAGAACATGGAAAATCCGTGTTACAAATTACTGTGGCAAAAAAGCTGCTGCTGCTGCCGCCGGGGAACTCAGACTCGTGTGGCTACAGAGGTTGGGATGAGCTGGGCATTACCCTGGGCTTTCCCTTGATGGGGAGCCAGGCCTTCTCAAAGCCCTTCCCATGTTTTAGGGTTCTGTACCCCCTCACAAGGGCAGAAATCCCCCTTTTTAAACTATTTGTAACTATTGACTTTGTTATAATCTGTTATTAACTATTACTGATTTATTGTTAACTATTAAATATTAATTCTTAATTATTCTAACCGAAATTTGCTTTGCAGCCCCTTCCCTAAAGCTAATGGTACTGGGCTGGGAGCTGCCAGTCCAAAGGAGGATCTGGGAGAGGCTGCTCAAACAATTTGTCCAGAAGGAGTTAAACCAATCCAGCTGTGGGCACTCCGTGCCTCCTGCAGGGATGAGAGCCACTTCCATGGGCCAGACCTCTGAAACCTGGCAGAGCAAGAGGAGGTGAGCCAGGAAAGCCACCCCAGAGCCCGTTTTTGGGGCAGGGGGAAGCTCTGGTGCTGTGGAGGGTTGGTAGAGATGTGCTGGCAGCTGGCAGGGAGGGGTGTGAGGTGTGGAGGTTCCCCAGATGTGCCCTGCAGAGCAGCTGGCTCGGAGGGTGCTGCTGGGTGGATCCCTGGGGAGATCTCTCTCCAGCTGGCAGCACCTTTGTTTACTCTGGTTGGGAAAAGGGAAACAAATCCTGTGAGCAGCCCCCGCTGTGGCAATAGCCAGGGTTTTGGGGAAAATGCTGGAATTTAGTGATTCTCTTGTAGCCTGACATTTGTATATCTATTATATAAAATATATCGTGAGGAAAGGCTGGGAGAGCTGGGGGTGTTCACCTGGAGAAGAGAAGGCTCCAGGGAGAGCTCAGAGCCCCTTGCAGGGCCTAAAGGGGCTCCAGGAGAGCTGGAGAGGGACTGGGGACAAGGGATGGAGGGACAGGACACAGGGAATGGCTTCCCACTGCCAGAGGGCAGGGATGGATGGGATATTGGGCAGGAATTGTTCCCTGGGAGGGTGGGGAGGCCCTGGCACAGGGTGCCCAGAGCAGCTGTGGCTGCCCCTGGATCCCTGGCAGTGTCCAAGGCTCCCCCAGTGGACGGGGCTTGGAGCAGCCTGGGACAGTGGAAGGTGTCCCTGCCCTTGGCAGGGGGGGAATGAGATGAGTTTTAAGGTCCCTTCCAACCTAAACCTGTGAGTCTATGATTTAGCTCCACAACACTCCTTGGAACAGGATTCTAGGGTATATTTGTATAGAATTACTTGTATTTGTATTACTTATATTTGTATAGATTATTTGTATAGAATATTATATTTCTTATGCAATATATAAAATATTATTTCTTCCCTATGCCTGGCACTAGCTTTTGGATTTTATCTCCTCCCACCATCCTTTTCCCTGTGTATCCCTGGCCAGGGAAGTCACCCCATTTTAGCACCCTGAGGTGCCCATTCCCTCTCAGTGGCATACTGGGAACCAAAGAAGCTTGGAGCAGCAACAGAGCAGACTTTGCTGTCAGCACCATACTTCTCTCCTCACATGCCATGTGTGGGATGAGTTTCCAGGCCTCTCTTTGTGCTGGGTAGGACATTTTTTCCTTATAAAGAGGTGACCCCATCCCGTTTGTTTTGTGAGCAGGGCCAAGGTGGGGTCACGTTCCCTGTGACGTCCAGGTCCTTCCTCCCTTGTCTGGGTGCCAGGAGTGAGAGCTGCAGGCAGATAACTGTGACCAGGCCTGGTTTAATTTCTATTTATATCCCACACCCAGCACTGGGCTAGAGTGGAAATTCAGCTGCGTTGAATAAAACAAAAGACTTAAAAATAGCCCGGGTTACC
This sequence comes from Ifrita kowaldi, assembly GCA_013398055.1. Taxonomy (NCBI): domain Eukaryota; kingdom Metazoa; phylum Chordata; class Aves; order Passeriformes; family Cinclosomatidae; genus Ifrita; species Ifrita kowaldi. The sequence continues at coordinate 117,290 of VZRS01011948.1, read as the reverse complement.
GGATCTGAGCTGCCTGCCCTGGAACAGCTCATTCAAGAGCTTTACGTTTCCAGATAAGCACCTTACTGCTCAAACAGCTGCTTCCACTTGGCAGTCTGGGAAATGAGGGTTATTTACGGGCTGGAAAAGCAAACCAGCCCGGTTTTGTACAGCTCTTGAGCTTTAGTGGGAATTCCCACTTTAACAACGGAGCCAGGGGAAAGGGTTGAAGGCAAAACATCGAGCAGCAGCTTGGAAAGGGGCCTGGGCGTCCTGGGCATTGGCCAGCTGGAGCTGAGTCAGCAGTGCCCTGGCAGCCAGGAGGGACATCCCTGTCCTGGGGGCATCAGGGACAGCATCGCTGGCCAGGCCAGGGATGGGATTGTCCTGCTCTGCTCTGGGCTGGGGCGGCCTCACCCCGAGTGCTGGAGGAGTTTTGGGTGTCTCAATATCAGAAAAAGACCTAAAGCTGTGAGGGAGTGTCCAAAGGAGGGACAGGGGGATGGGGAAGGGTCTGGAGGGGCCCGTGAGGAGCAGCTGAGGGCACTGGGATTGTTCAGCTGGAGCAGACTGAGGGCAGAGCTCCCCGGGGGCTGCAGCTCCTCCCGAGGGGCAGCTCCGATCTCTGCTCCCTGGGCCAGGGACAGCACCCAGGGAACGGCTGGAGCTGGGCCAGGGCAGGCTCAGGCTGGAGAGCAGGGAAAGGTTCTTCCCCCAGAGGGTGCTGGGCACTGCCCAGGCTGCCCAGGGAATGGGCACGGCCCCGAGGCTGCCAGAGCTCCAGGAGGGCTTGGACAGCGCTGCCAGGGATGCCCAGGGTGGGGCTGTTGGGGGGTCTGGGCAGGGCCAGGGGTTGGGTTGATGATCCTGGTGGGTCCCTTCCAGCTCAGGATATGCTGTGCTCAGATCTGTGTCAGCAGCTGCCTGCCCTGCGTCACACACGAGGCACCGATCATTCCACAGACCGAGGGCAAAGCCACCCTTCTGAACACTTCTTTCCCCTCAGGCCTTGGCTCTGAGGGATGGCTGACTGGAAGAGCCGGTGTGTCCCTGGGGACTGGTGACACTTCCCTGGCTGCTCTCAGTGACTCATGCACGTGCTGTGAAGGAGCTGCTGTGCAGTCACTGCTCAAACAGTGGCGCACGTGGGGCTCCAGTGCAGGCCAGGTTTATCTGTGTTGCAGCTCCTTATCAGTAGGAGATGGGTGATGAAGGCATCCCTGGGTGTGTGTCAGCCTTATCACCGTGCAGGGAGCAGCGCTGACACAGCCGTGCCCTGCGGTGTTACACGGATCAGGGCGTGCTGATAAAGCTGCTCCAGCCCAAACCCTTCCCTGCACCGAGCTCTAGGGCTTGTCTGGGGGAGCTGGGTCTGCAGAAAATCATGGAATCATCCTAAAATCATAGAGTGCCCCATCCCTGGAAGTGTCCAAGGCCAGGTCCGAGCAACCTGATGTAGGGGAAGTGTCCCTGCCCATGGCAGGGGGTGGGATGAGATGCTTTTTAAAGTCCCTTCCAGCCCCCAAGAAAGTTTAAGTACAAAAGGAGGATGTCTTTTTGTTAGGTCCAGCTGTTGGGATGGACTCCAAGCATGGAAAAGCTTTTGGCCTGGTGGATCTGCTGTATCTCCAGGCCTTCAGGAGATGACCCTGATGGGGGCCCTGGTCCTGCTTGGGCTGATCACCTTGCCATTTCCACCACCCTGAGCTCTTAGCACTGACAGGAGACAGGACTGCAACCTCGTTCCCCTGCTGCTGGTGACAATCCCAGTGACCGTGAGCAGCCCTGCTCCCATCCCAGGCAGGGCTGGATGAGTTCCAATGCCCTGTCAGCAAGCAGAGGTCCCTGCCCCGACAGGACTCACCACATGTGAGTCACCCAAGTGACAAAAACACGTCACCTCCTTGTCCCAGCTGCGGGCAAAGCCAGGGCACCGGGAGCCAGACGTGGTTTGTGCTCACAGAGGAAGTTGGTGATGAAAGCAGGAGCTCAGGCCTGGCCCACAGTGAGTTGCAGGATTTTCGAGCATCTGTGCTTTTCAACAGCACAGATGCTCGAAAATCTTCAAAAAACCACTTTTCAGTGGTTTCTGGGTGTTTTAAGTGGGTTCTGCTCGATAAGGCAGCATTTGGGGATGGGGAAAAGCTCAAAACAGGAAGGGCAGACATGAAATTTTCAAAATTTACAGTGGATGCAGAACAGTAGAGGTAAATGGGTGAACAAGTTTTCCTGAGGGGAATTATCAGGTTAAAAATCAGGGTTAAGAACTCTACCCAAGTTCATGCTGGATGAATGATCCTGCCCCTCAGCGTGTTAGACGAGTCACATTCACAGCTGGATCGATGTATACCAGCAGGAGAGTTATTTATGGAGGTGATTTGCATAATTGATCTGCTGATGGATAGAGCTGCCACTGTCAGAGCACCCAGGTGTGATTTATATCTGAGATCACCACCTGTTGGTGTATCCACCTTTCAGGTGTCTCTTGTGCAAACATCCACACACCTCTGGCTCGTGTCAAAGCAGGTGGGGGAGTAGAGGAGCTGAGCCAGCACTCACAGCCAAAAAAAACGCCTATCAAGGCTGTTGGGGTGGCTCCAAATCTCAGCAAAATGAGGGAAATCTTGTGGGTGATGAGGTGAACTGGCAGGATCGTCCTGATCAGCCCTTCCTCCTTGCAAAACTGTCTGGCTGTGTGGAAAAGAGGGAAGAGACACAACGTTTCTGGGGCTGCTGTGGGGTTTGAGGGGATGGATTTGGTGCAGGTCCCAAGATGCTTGGAGGAAGTCAAGATTCAAGGCAGGTTTGATCTGTTTGGGGCAGGCTATGGGATGTGATGGGATATTGGTGCCAGAGAGGGGTGACAGGGACCAGGGATGGAGCTGAAATACACACTGGGAAATAGGAATTTGCCCCGTGGGGGGCTGAATTCCCATCCCTGCCCAGGGCTGGCGCAGGAGCCTCCTCCAGACATCCCTGTGCAGGGAGGGGAGGGTGGAGAGCCGGTGGGGAGGGGTCTGCAGAGCTCCTGAGGGGATGTGATCCCCCAGGGATGCTGCTTTGGGGATGGGATGTCTGTGCTGGGCTCAGCACTGAATTCAGGCAATTCCTTTAAGAGCTTATAAGTTGAGTGAGAGGAACATTCTGAGCTGCAGGACTGCAGAGCTGGCTCAGGGGCAGCATAAATTAATTATGGCTTTGTGCACAGTCTTGCCAAGAGGTTACCCTGGGGCACCCGTGGGAGCACAGCCCTTTGGATACATCTCCAAAAAGCCTTTTCAGCCTTTTTGAAACCCTTCCAGCAGGAGGGTCAAGCACGGCACAGCAGTGACAGGAGGGAAAACAAGAACCCAGAGAGAAAGTTCAGGCCTGATGATTTTGAAGGGATAATTAATTTAATGAAGCCATCGTGGCTCTGGTTGATTGGAAACCACTGCCCACCTTCCTGGAAAAAAGGAGCCTGCTGGAAATTGAACAGTGGGAAGGGAGGTGCCAGGGCCAGCAGAGCACTGAGGATCCCAGAGCAAGGACAGCACTGGGGCTCCCAGGGAGAGGGACCTCGGTGACAGGAGGCTCCTGTGTCCCTGTCAAGCAGGAGAAGCTCTGGTTTGCAGTGGTGTGAGAGGAACATCCATCAAAACCCCAGATTGTGGCAGGGGAATCTCCCCACAGCGCCCTGGTGGGTCCCAGGCGAGGTCTGTGAAGTGGTTTGGGGTCAGTGCCAAGGACGGGGTGGGATGGCTGACAAAAGGCTCATTTCTGCTCTTCCACCCCATCCCCCAAGCCTGGCCTTCCTCTTCCATGCCAGAGGGACTCACACTTCACGGAGATGCTGAAGAGACAAATTTTTTGGCATTTATTGCAGGGCCTGTGGGTATTTCTCTGACCAGGTGGATTTTTGGGAAAGGATGAATGCTAAGAGTTGTTAAGAACAGCCACGAAAACACAACATCTTTACAAATAACCCCCACATGAGCCAACACACACCAGTTTGATTGTCCTGCAGAGTTTTGGGCTCAATCCCCTGTGTCCCCTCTGACCGCTGTGCCCTTTGGCAGGAGTTGGTGGTGAAGGTACAGACCCAGAGGAGCCTCCCAGTGCCTGGCAGAGAGAACGAGAGCAGAGAAACCAGCAGGAGGGACAAAGTGAGTCGGCTGCTGCCTGAGTCAGCAGTCAGTAATTTCAGGCGCAGGGGTGTGAAAAGCCCTTTCTCATGTGGTTGGCGTGAAGGTCACGGCAGCGCGGGGTGCTGGGAAGCGCTCCCGACCTCAGCACAACCATCGGGCCTTGGCTGTTGAATTTCCCTTCCACCTGGTATTTTGTTTCCTGATCGAGCTTTGTCCCCTGTACCTGCTCTCTGTGAACTTGCAACCGAGAGAGGCGAGCGAGAGCCGGGGGACTTTTACCGGGACCGCAAAGCTGCGGATGACGCTCGAAGCCATTGTTATTTGCTTTTGGTTCAGCCCAAAAGATGTTTGTAAATGTGTAAATTCTGACTGAATGGAAAGATGGGGTGGATTTTTTTGTTGTTGTTGTTGCTTAATATTTCCATGCATTTTCTGAGATGATTTAAGAGGTGGCTGCTGAAGTCATTTGCGGTAACTGAGTAAGAGGAGCCAGGGTCAGAAACTCAAGGTCCCAGCTCTGTTGTTTTGGATGCATCAATGAAGTGTCCTTGAGCTTTATTTTTTTTCCCTCCCCAGCTCAGAACTGTTTAGAAAAACAGGCAAAAGTTGGAGAAACTTCAGGATCTGCACATCAATCTAACCTTATCCACTCTTTTCTTCCCCAGTGATCTGCACATCCTGTCCCAAGGGAATGCTCAGCTCCACGTTCTCCCTGTCACAGACACTGTAAGATATTGGAGAATCTCTTTTTACCCATCTGAGGTATGAAATGTAATTACTGTTGCTAGACATTGCAAGGGTTTTAAATTATCAACTCTCATGAAATCTCTGCAGTGGGAGCTGAGCCTTATCTCCTTCCAGCCCGTGACAGCACAGCCCATGGAGCCTTGTTCCCGTTTAGCAGAAGGAATTCGCCTGTCACCTCATTGCCTCAGTTCTCACCCTCCTGTCACTCAGGGCAGAGCTGTAACCTCTCACTGAAATGCTCATTAGAGAGGGAAAATCCAGTCCTGTTTAGGCACGTCCCTCTTGTTTGAGCTAAACTTACAGCAGCAAGTCCACACCCAAAACAGACACGGGGGAAGCTCAGGCTTCTGGTGCTGCTCTGATTTCTGAGCTTGGCTGTGGCTTTGGGACCAGAATAACCATTACACCTCTTGGCTGAAGCTCTGAGCTCCAGCGCCAGAATTTTGGTGGTTTCACCCTGTTTTAAAAGCAGAAGGAAGGCAGGTGCCTGCTCCAAGCCAGGTAAGATTTAGCCTGCAGTAATGAACAGCAACAGGTTCCACTGCATTAGAAACCATCCACAGCTGATTCCTTTTGCTCACATTAGACATTTCCATGGCCCTGGGAAAGGGAAAGGCATGGAACCTGCAGGAATGCAGCCAGATCCTTCAGTGACTGCCTGAGCCACCCCCTGAGCTGGCCCTGGGCAGATCCACGCTGCTCTGGAGCAGGTGGAAAAGGGAGACCCAAACCTTCTCCACTTGGCTGAACCCATCCCTCACCTGGCAGGAGGTGGAGAGGTTTGTGTTCAAACAGGTTGGAGTGGTGCTGTGCAGGGACAGGTTTGTGTTTTGCTGTGCTCAGAGATGTCTGTATGAGCGTGGCAGTGGCTGTGGAGGGAGCTGTGGGTGTCAGACGATGCTGGAGTGGGACTTTTCCATGGGAGCAGCTTCTCCCGCGTGTGGCAAGAGCATGGGGGCTCCGAAAGGTCTGTTTGGAAGTGACTCTGCCAGGTTTGGTGTTTGAATGTAGCCCTTAGATGAGCAGACACATCCCTGAAGGATGGGAGGCAGTGTGGGGGGATGTGGGAATTTCACAGGGTGCTCCAAAGGAAGAGCCACATCCTGGCTCAGGGCCATGCACAAACAGTTCCTCAAAGGCACTTGGGACTTGCTGGTTTCTAAAGCCCCGAGCTGGCCCCTGTTCCCTTCTCCCCTTGCACCACCAGTGATGCAGCCACCTCTCAGCACGACCCAGACTCTCTCAGGAGGCACCTCAGGTCATCCTGTGGCTTCTGCAGCGTCCTCAGCTGCTGTGTGGGACAGCCAGCCCTGCCCTGTGCTGCTCGGGTGCTGTTCCCAGCACAGCTCAGGACTGCCAGAGCTGTCTGTGGAGCTACAACTTCCTCGTGAGGGGAAGAGGAAGGGCAGACACTGATCTGTGACACTGACAAGTAACGGGATGTGAGGGGATGGCTGGAGCTGGGCCAGGGCAGGCTCAGGCTGGAGAGCAGGGAAAGGTTCTTCCCCCAGAGGGTGCTGGGCACTGCCCAGGCTGCCCAGGGAATGGGCACGGCCCCGAGGCTGCCAGAGCTCCAGGAGGGCTTGGACAGCGCTGCCAGGGATGCCCAGGGTGGGGTTGTTGGGGGGTCTGTGCAGGGCCAGGAGCTGCACTGGATGATCCCTGTGGGTCCCTTCCAACCCAGGATATTCTGTGATTCTGTGACCCGCTACAGCAAAATGTCCCCGTGCTGTGGGCTTTGCCCCTCCCCTGAGCTCAGCTGGGGGGTGATGCTGGGATGGGCATTCAGGTGCAAAAAAAATACCCCTGTGTGGGAACTCACTGCACTGAAATGGGGAAATGACTGGGAAGAGTGTCCAGGCAGAAGCCCGATGTCTTGGCTGTATCCCATATTCCTGTCTCCTACACCTCACTGGGATGGTCAGGAATACCACGAACAGCATCTGCAGCTATAACCCTGCTGGGGTGGAAGCACAGGCAGTTTGTCCATCAGGTTGATGAATGCTCCTTCTCACCCTTGGTGAAATAACAAATTGTCTTCCCCGCTCTTCATGGGACTTCCAGGACAAATACATCATTTCCAGGCAAACAAACCCAAAATTAGATGCCAATTTTGTAAAAGATCGGGAAGGGCAAAGCTGTAGGAACCTCAAACCTCCTTAAGCTGCATCCAGCCTAAACACAAAGCCTGGACTTTACAGGACTGGGATTTGATGCCTTGAGAGGCCTCCTAGAAACCAAGAGACCAGACAAGAATAAGGGAATAAAGGTCGGTATTTATTTGGAAGGCCTTCAAAGGTACCCCTGGGGAGCCAGAGGCCACTGCCCAGATGGACCCCGAGATGGACGACAGGCCACGAGTTCTTCACACTTTTATAGGTTTGGTTCATTTGCATATCAGGGTTAATTCTCCAATTAAAGCTTCCGTTTAATGATGTAATTTCCCCTCAGCTTGCCCCCCTCTCAAAGGCTTTTGGTTTGTACTTTTTGGGCCTAGGATGGTCTGGGTGTCCTTGGAGAGCAGGCCTGGAGAGGCTTTGTTATGTCTGCCCAGCAAGGCTTTGTTATGTCTGCCTTAGCACAGAGAGCAGAAATTACCAGGCTACAAGAAACTTCAGAGTTACACAGCAGGCAGTGCAGGATTTGAAAAATATCAAAGTTAAAACCTCATCAGATTGATCTGGATCTTGCCCTAATTCCCTCCAGCTAAAAGCTGCCTTGCAGACACCTCACTGGTGGTGCTGAGCAGGAGAAGGTGAGGTGGATTTTGGGGAGCTGCTGGTGGTGAGGAGCCCAGGGGAGCAGTGCTGGGCTGGCTCGCTCACCGCTGGTTTCCGTTTCCCTGCTCTGGCTGTGACTGGAAGTTGCACTGCTGAGAAACAACATGGTAAAGGCCCATCCTCACCCCATTAACTCCGCTGAGCCGAGTGTGGTTGCAGCAGAAATGAACCTGGCACAAGGGTTTTATTTTATTTTTAGCCTGACTGGAAGGAGAAAGAATAGAAATTTTGTCATTGAGCAATTTCCGGCCTGGTTTTGCAAACTCCAGAAGATTCTGGTGCTCAGGTAAACGCGCAGAGTGCTCAGGGCTTTGCACCTCTTCCTCACTTCCCATCGCCTCTGCCGACCTTTAGCCACAGCAAACAGAGATGGAAGGCCGAGGGTTTGGGATGGAGGTGGCTGGAGCGAAAAGAACCCATTTCCTGCAGTCCCTCCATCCTTTGGCTGCCTCATCCCTGATGGAGATGCAGGGACAGCCTGGGATTGGGAAGGTGTTGGGCACTCAGGGAGTGGTTTTGCACTCAGGTGCAAAATGCCAGCTGGAAAAACCTGGTGAGGGCACAGCAAATGGGAGCCCTCACGGTGAGCACGGGGCTGTGGCTTGACAGTAAAGCTGACACACAGAGAAATCATCTCCCAGTTACGTCAGAGCCAGGAAACTCTCTCAGCGAGAGAAATGTCCTTTCCATTACAAGATGCACCCACTGTTCACTTGACTCTGAACTCTCCTCATCCAAGTGGCCGTGCAGATATCCCTGAGGGAAGGTTTCGTTTGGGAGCAGGGCTGTCCTGAGGCTGTGGGTGGTGAAATGTCACTGGGGACAGCAGCAAGGTTGCTGTAGGGCTTTGCAGTCTGGGAGGGGATGTTTGCTGCCTCAGTGAACATCCCACTGCTGCTTTTGCTGCGCTGGGGCAGGTGGTACCACGGAGCAGGATGCAAGGAAAAAAACCCATCCTGATAAATCTCAGAACTGAATTAGTTCTGTCTCATTGTTTCCGCTTGCTGGGCGCTCTGCCTCTTTAGAATGTAAGCAAATACATCTTCCAATTTTCTCCTGAAGGAAGGAGAACCCCTCAAACAGCACTGGAGAGCTCACATTTGGCTATGCCCAAGCTGCAGAACAAGAGGGTGGAGGGAAATTTGTTTAAAATGCACTTTTCCCTACAGAATAACACAAAGTGAATTTTTTGGGGGGGCACACCAGCCTCCTCTCCACACCTAGAAACAGCATGGAATAATCTTGAGCTGCACAAACTCTACCTGCCCTGTCCCAGAGGAAAACAGCCGCTTCCTGTGGTGGGATCCATGGATTCTGGGAGCTCCTGCAGGCTGGAATTGCTTTACAAATATTAGCACAAGGAACTGTTTCAGAGCAGCTTTCTTATGTGCTTCAGGCATTTCTTCAGGGAGAAAAAGCTCTTGCTCACACAGCCATCCACACCACACAACACACAAGCCCTAGACAGGTTTGCAGGTGAGTTTTTAACCCCAGTGGGGAAATTAAACCTCATTTCAGCACTTTGCCCATCTGCCCTGGCTGGTTCTGGCAGGCAGCGAGTGCAGAACTCTCCCACCAGAGGAAATGCTCCACTGCTTGGGTTTCACACTGCTTTTGCACAGGTGCCTTTCTTCCAAAGCTGTTTTCAGCCTATGTGAGTGACAGGGAGAAGTTTAACTTCCACAAACCCACCTGTGAAACGGGGACAGGGATGCGGTGTCCTCCCGGTGTCCCCTGGCGCTGTGCAGGCACAGGGAACCCTTCAGGACAGGTTCTCTGTTCTCTCATCCCCCCTTTGGCATCCTGCCTCCCCTTCTGGAGCTGATTCCTCAGAGGTTTCTCCACTTCTCCCTCCAGGCTGCTGCTCGAGCAGAGCTGTTTTCCCCCGGGGTGTCCCAGCAGCTCCTCGCTCCATCGGGATGAAGGGAGCAGGAAATCCAGCGAGGGTCAGCCGGCTCGGGAGCTCCTTGCACGGAGGGTTTTTGCCCTGTGGTGAGGAAGGAGCAGCTGTGGGAGCGTTCACACGGCAGCAGCTGCTGCAGCACGAGCTCCCAAAGCCGCTGCAGGGAACAGGACCAGCTCTGCTTTCCCTTCTCACCCACAAAAGCGAGTGGGAGAGGCAATTCTTTCACTTTTAGGTGTCTGGCTTTGTCAGGTTGAACAAAACTCAGGTGTGAAGCAGGTTTTCCCAGGGAGAGACTCACCTGAGTCAGCACTTCAGGTACTCCTTGTCCGCAGGCTGGACTTTGCACCCCAAATTCTGGCTTCCTTTTACACTTCTACTGTTTAAAATGCACTGCAAACCACACTGGTTTGATTGTTTAAGCAGAAAGGGTTTTTTTCCTACCAGGGAACGGGACAGCTGAGCAAATAATGGATTTAATCTTTTTAGCAAAAGCATTTTTGAGGTGGTTGTGTGAGAGATGTGTGCCCACCTCTCTGGGAAGATATGGTTAGGATTGTCAAGATTAAATATTCCATTTCTAGTAAGATATGGAAGTTTAAATAATCAAGAACAAGGATTTACTCCCACAGCAGTACATACCAATTAGCTGAGGTCATTCTCCTTTATGGCATTTCCTCTTTAATTTATATCATAAATAAATATGAAATCAAAAGCTAAATTGCCCAAAGGTCATTCAGGGAAACACTTTGCCGTGAAGGGTTGGCAAGGAGCGCTGGGGGTTTCCTTCCCTTGGCACATCCCTGCACGGGAACACGCCTGGAATGTTTGCAGAGAGTGAAAATCCAGGAATACTTCACCTGAACCGCTCCCTCATGTCTGCACACATCTCCTCAGCAGCCTGCAGTGTGCATGGGACGGGTCCCTGCGTTTCCTGGCATTTGAGGAATGAAAGGAAATATTTCCATAACTGTGTGTGATTCTCCTTTTTCATTCCCTGGGATCCCCAGCACTTTTTCCTGGTGGAAATCCAAGCTGGCTCGTGGCCCATCTGTTCCCAGACGTCCTGGGGATGAGGATGAGCCTTTGATCTGAGTTCCCCCTCTCCCAGGAGGCTGAGCAGATGCTCAGAGGTTGGAGGGCTCCTGTTGCTGCAGGAGAGGTTGGGAACAGCCTGGAAGAACCAGGGAGGGACTTTTGGGACTGGCACAGGGCTGAGCTGAATCACCTCACCTCCCATGAGCCCGGAGCAAGCACCAGCGAGAAGGATCTGGGCAATAAGAGCCCCGTTTGTTAATTTGTGTCCAGTTAATTAGTTTAGAGAGAGGATGGAACTGGAGAGCTTTGCTTTGGGAAGGAAAATATTGTCATTTATCCCCTCATTGTCCCTGGGGACGATCCTGTTGTTGTCCTGCCCATCCAGAAGGGTTTCTCTCAGGAGCTGCTGCTGCCTTCCCACGATGCCCCCCTTGGCACGTCCCTCCTGAACGTGAATTGGTTTTAATTAGTCACGTTCATTAAGCAGCCCCCACAGGCACCCTTACAGGTGTAAATGTATGAGTTTGTGAACTCTGAGTGGTTCCAGACATCAGCAATTTTTCAGCAGAGCCAGCTCCCCACGCCCTGTTTCTATGGCTTGCTTGGGTTTCACTGATTTAATTGAAGTTTAACTAAATTTCCTTAAATTAAGCGACACAAAACTGATTAAATTCAACAAGCGAGCATCACACTGGGTGTTGTGAGCACTTTCCAGCTGACAACCAGTGCCCCTTTTCCAGAGGCTCTGCTCTTATCCTGCTCCCTCCCTCCGTGACTTAAATGGGAAAAGCCTCACATGGGTCCTTCCTTGTGTCTTCATCGAGTCTGGAAAATCGGGTTGCTCTTTGCTGCCGTAGCCTTTTCTCTTACTCTGGGAACGCAAAAAACAATGGAGAATTATGGAAACTGCGACATCCTAGCAAAGAGACTGTAAAGTTTTTTGCATTAGCAGTTATTGCACTCTTACATTTTATTCAGACCGTAGTTACGACTCCTGGCTGATGGCAAAGGTGCTAATTAGAACTGGACAAGATATTTTTATCAACAGCTTATCCACTGAAATTTCAAATTTAGGACAACCAAAACAATCTGTCAAATTCTTCACTGTTTTTCTGTTTGTTTGGGGTTTTTTTTTCTTTTTTTTGAAGCCCAGAGTGCTGCATTTCAACATTATTCCAGTATGGAATGTTTCAATGTTATATTTCAAAATAAAGGTCCAGTTAAAGTTAAATTTAGATACCTTTTTGATTAAAAAAGGGGAAAAAAAAGTTTAATCTCCATGAGAAGATTTAATTTGACACCACGACCTTCCCCTGCCAATTTTTTACTCTGTGTTCAGGAAGGAACAAAAATTTATAATGGGTTTGACCTTATTTTTACAACAGATGGAAAATAGAAATTTATGCAGTGAGTGACAAATGCAGTTGTTTCCCAGTGCCGCCATCTAAAGCTGCAAAATAAAGGTGCAAATCCAGAGGTTTCTCGTGGATTTTTATAATTCTGGCTGAACCAGAGGGGCAGGGAAAGGAGGGGACCCTGGCACAGTCCTGGTAGGGACAGGAGTGACCCCATGCTCCTGCTGCCATCAGGGATGGGAGGGAAGGAGCTGGTTTTGGAGCAGGTGGAGTGGGTCCCGTCTGGAGGAGGATCCAGTGCCCGACCTTGCAGGGCAGGGAGCAGAGCGATGGTGGGGTGCCCAAAGTGGCTTTGCCAGGGAGGAAAATAGGGAAGAGCAAATGGATCCTCTGTTCCTTGGTGCGAGAAACCTCAGGGCCAGCCTCCATCAGAATTTATCCTGCCCAACCAACCAGTTCTGGGAACAGTGATGCCTTAGGTTTTAACTTTGATATTTTTCAAATCCTGCACTGCCTGGTGTGTAACTCTGAAGTTTCTTGTAGCCTGGTAATTTCTGCTCTCTGTTTTTAGGAGGCCTCTCAAGGCATCAACAGCACATCCCTGTTCTTACCATCAGGACATTTTCCAAGGCCCGGCTCGCATCCCCTTGCTGGAGTTTAACCCTGTGATCCTCTGGCTCCCCCCAGGGAGATGGGATGAACAAGGCCTGGGTGCCACGGGACAGGTTTTGACTCGGTGTTAATCGGTGAAATCCCAGGAACAACAGCAAAAACCATCCAGTGAGGAGGCAGAGCAGGGGAATCACACAGAGGAGTGGTGGGCTGACGCACCGGAGGAGTGAGAGCTGAAATCATCTCCTGTGCTGGATGCACAAATGTAGGGATGAACCAGGATTGCACAGCTTGCATTGATTTGCTCTTTCCCAAAGGGCAGGAACATCTCTGAGTCCGGGTTCTCTGCACGGTCCCTCCCTGCTGCCGGGCTGTGACCCGGCCCTGGAGCCCGTGGGGAAAGGCCCAGCCCCTGCCCCTTACCGACCCAGAGAGGGGCTGATTTTCAAGCCTTGGCAGCTGCTTTTAATCTCTCAGTCCCTTTTTAGGTGCCTGAGGAGGGGCTGACCCCCAGAATCCCCATAAATTCTTCCCTTGAACACTGTTTCTTCCTCCTCTTTCTCCTACAGAGCTTCACTTCCAGCCTCTCCACCTCCCATCCTTCCCCACTCCTGAATCCCCCTTCCCTTGCAGGAGCCTGCTGGTCCAATTTCTATCAATATTGATGGCTTGGAGCTCCTTTTTTTCAGGCCTGGAACTTTGCTTTTTGCCAACAGAATTTATCTTCATCAGAAATATTGACACCAGGAGCTTCGCCCAGGCTTCACCCTTGTGATTGTTTTTCCCTTTTTGCTCAGTGGCAGGCCTGAGCAAAACTCAGTTCACTGCTTAGAAAAACAGTGCTGGGATCGATGGCAAAGCTTTATTTTCACTTCTTTTTTATAACTAGAACATTATTGCAGCCAATTTATGAGCTGAGCATCAGAAGCAGGAGAAGGAGTTGCAGCAGCCCCTGCTTTTCTCTGGCCACCTGAGTTGTTTCAGAGGTTTGTGCTGGTGTTAAATCAGGGAGGAGATGAAATAAAGTGTTGCACCAACTGTGAGGAACGTGCCCCACGCTGAGCTGGGAGCTTGGCTGGAGCACCACAAATGTCTAGGAAGAGGGAGGGAGGGATAAAGGGCTCCAGGATTAATAGGATCCAGAGAGGGATAGATAAAGGATGCCAGGATTTATATGGTCCAGAGAAAAAGGGATATGAAATGTTGCCAGGATTTATATGATCCAGAGAAAAAGAGATAGAGAAAAGGTTCCAGGATTTATATGATCCAGAGAGGGAGTAAATAAAGAGCTCCAGGATTTATAGGATCCAGAGAGGGATAGATAAAGGATGCCAGGATTTATATGGTCCAGAGAGGGAAGGATATAAAAGGCTCCAGGGTTTATAGGATTGATCCAGGGAGGAAGTAGATAAAGGGCTCCAGGATTTACATGATCCAGAGAAAAAGGGATATAAGAGGTTCCAGGATTTATAGGATCCAGAGAGGGAGGGATATAAAAGATTTCAGGATTTATGTGATCCAGAGAGGGAGGGATATAAAAGGTTCCAGGTTTTATATGATTGATCCAGAGAGGGAGTAAATAAAGGGCTCAAGGATTTATATGATCCAGAGAGGGAAGGATATAAAAGGCTCCAGGATTTACATGACCCAGAGAAAAAGGGATATAAAAAGTTCCAGGATTTATATGATCCAGAGGAAAAGGGATATAAAGGCTCCAGGGTTTATAGGATCGATCTAGGGAGGAAGCAGATAAAGGGCTCCAGGGTATATACGGTCCAGAGTATTTCAGTGTGGCTCTCCCTGCAGTTTTTGCCTGGAAACCATGGAGGTCCCTCCCAGAGGGTCCCTGTGCTCTGTCACCTGCCTGGAGGTGTGATGAACAGAGAGAGCAACACCCTTGCCACTGACATTCCCAACATTCCATAGCCCAGCTGGGAAGCCACTGCCTGAAAATGCCTGACCCGGGGATGGTTTTACTCGGCCTTTTCCTGGCAGATTCCTCTTCCTGGCAACTCCTCCTGGGCCAGACAAACACTGCTGGAACCTCCAGTCTGTCCTACTAACTCAGGAAGTCATTTCACATGTCAAAAAGATGACTTAATTTAGCTTTCCTTAGTCTGCAGAACATCCACCTCCATCAGCTTCCTGAGCCCTCGAGCTGACCGGTGGCTGATTGCATCTCCTGCTGAACCTCTGCAGTGACTCCTTTGCTGTGGCTCGCTGTGAGGGCACCACATTTCCCACATTGCCATCACGTGTTGGACCAGCCCAGTAAAACCCAGCTCAGTCCTGGACTAACCCCCTCCTCAGCTGCAAACCCTTCCAGCTGTGCAGTTCTTCCTCCCCCAGGAGCAGGACACTTACAGTAAGGGTGGCCATGGCTCAGCTTCACCTCCTCCCCCTCTCTGTGGCATTTCTGCGTTTGCCAGGTTCCTGCTCTCTCCAGGTTCCCCTTTCTGTGCTCGCTGCCTGGTGGATGCACTCGGGAAAAGAGCAGTTCCCCTTCAGGGCTTTTGCAACCCTGCTCCTTCCTGCAGGCAGGGACAAGGTGCAGCTGCTGTGACAGCGCTGGCCACAAGCGTGGCTGGCACCCGTCCTTGTCTGGGAGCCTTTATTCACATTGCAGCTCTCATCCTTAGGGTTGGGGTTGGGATTAGGGTTGGGGTTGGGGTTAGCATTAGGTTTGGGTTTAGGGTTAGCTACTGCTACTCTTCACCAGAGAATTTTCCTTAAATCATAGAATCATTGAATGGTTGGGGTTAGAAAGTACCTTGAAGCTCCTCTCATTCCACCCCCGTTGCCTTGGGCTTCTCAGAATTTCTGTGGCAGGATGTTGAAATGGTCGGATAAGCCGGTGCTTCAGAGAGTTAAACCCAGTTGGGTTATGGTGACACATCAGGGAGAGCCGTGGCTGAGCAGTGTCTGTGCGGTCCAGCCTAAAGAGAAGTGATTGAAATGGAGAATAAGGGGAACAAATCATCCCTTCAGTGTCCTGATAGTGCCTGTGACAAGGCAGTGTCACTGTCACCTCCTCATTGTGTGCTGCCTGAGCCGCTCTGTGGAATTCCTGCCCATGGCAATCTGTGGGCCTGGTTTAATATCAGTTATTTTAAAACTTTTATGTCTGTTAAACACACTCAAGCTTCCCCAGCTGGAGATGATTTCCTAGCACAGCTGTGGCTGCCTGGATTTGCCACACATCCCAACTTTGGGATGCTTCTGAATCACCTGATCTGACACTTCCAAGGCAAGGTGATGTCACCAAGCTGGGAATGAATCCCACCAAAGGCTGGGGACCTTTCCAGTCTCCTCTTTCCATCCCCATGAGGAGGAAAGTGAGAGCCACGTCCCACTGGTGGCTGTGTCAGACAGGAGCAACTCATCCTCTTCTTACTCCGGGGTGTGCTGTGAGGTGGATTCCAGGCTGGGATCCCTCGTTCTGAGGGAGAATGGGCTGTGGCCAGTCCTGCATCACCCGGCACGCCTCTTCCCAGATGTCAGGGCACAAGCCCAGAGCGTGCACAGCTCCTGGCAAAACCCACGGCCTGTGTTCCTCCCTCAGCCAGGATTAAAGGTTAAGGACCAGCTGGGTTGTTTTGTAATCTCATTACCGTAATGGCTCCTTCACAAGATTTATCACTCCCATCGTGCTGTGCTTCCTCCTTTCCTGAGGTCCTACAGGAACAGCTCTGTTGTGTCTGGATGCTCTGTCTGGAACACACAAAATTAGACCTTTATTACTCAGAGCCACTAGAGCAGCTGGATCCCCATTAAAGCCTTCCCACCTCGGCTCCAAAGGCAGCCTGTGGCCAGAAGGATTAATGGGAGAGCAGAAAAGAACTGGCCACGGCCTGGGTCTGCATCCCAGACTCCCAGCTGTCCCAATTCCCTGTGCCAGGAGCACAGCTCTATCTCCCAGGACTGTTTTTCCTGGGACACTTGAGAGGCCTCTGATCAATCTCACCCCTCTGTTCCTCTGCCACCAACTGCTGACTCAAAAGGCTGGGGACCACAAAGTTATCTGGAGTGCAAGGGAAGGAAAATGTGACTTTTTTTGGGAAGTGCTGATTCCTTAAATTGACTGCGAGCTCCTTGATGGTGTTTCCTTCAAGCATAACCTGATACTTCATGGTGGGCAGCTCAGGAGCCTGGGCTTTACTGGCTGCTCAGGGCACATCTGAGGTTTAGGAATACACCCTTGGGATAGGCCCAGCTCCTGGGCAGTGCCTGGAAAATCCCAGCTTCCCGGGATCTGTGTGGCAGTGGCCACGCTGCTGATGGAAGCTGGTGTCACACAGCCAGCACCGGAGCACAGGGAAATGGTTTGGAGGATTCAGGGCTGAGGTGGGGCTGAACAGCTGGGTCTTGCTGAAAGATCTGCAGGAGTCACTTGGGCACTCACAGCCTGGGAGAGGTCCTTGATCTCCCCCATTTCCCATGGTTTATTCACCTTTTGGTGAAGCTTCTCTGTGGTACTCGTGAAGCTGGGGCAGGAGGGGCTGGCTGTGGCTGAGGGGGTCACCCCCAGCAAACTCTTCCCATCCTGCACAGAAATCTGGGTGGAAATGGGTTGTTCCAGAGAGAGGGGCTGTGGCTCTGGCCCAGCACCACCCTGTCTGTGGTCACTGTTCTTTGGAACACGGCAATTTGGCATCTCAGTGCCTTCATATCTCTGCCTCACCTTCAACAACGGGCCCTGACTCCACATGGCAACAAACAGGGGGTGTCACCCTGAAAAACACAATTTCTTCATCCCAGAAGGAACAAAACTCATCATTTCTGCCTTACACCGTGTGAAAATAATTCAAATAGCCCAGCAGAAAGCGACCTCATTTCGAATGTATCATTTTCCTTCCAACCTTGCCCTGCTTTTCCTGTTTGGGAAGCTCCAAATATTTGTCTCTGCACATCCTCTTTATCACTCCTTGCTTAGGGCAGGCTTATCTGCTTCCCACCCCGCTCCCCTAAACGAGTCTGCTTTCTTCCTTGTGGGCAAGAAACTCAGATTTTCCATGAGCTTTCTCCTGCAGACTCAACCCTGGGGATGTAAATCCCAGCTCGGTCTGCGAGCAGTGTGGAAATTACGCCACGGGATGTGGATGTCACCGGGGCAAGGTGAAGGGCAAGGCAGCTTTTGGATTGCAACATCGGCAGCTCTGCTGCTGATGCAGCTTCTCTGGGCTCTCTTTGAGCCTCTCCCTCTTCCCTGGACCTGTCTTCCCTTCCCTCTGTGGGTTCTGGGAAGTGGGATCTGCTTCCTATCAGCCCAAGCTCACATATCCCTCCTCCCTTCCTACGTTTCTCTGCTGGGGAAGAGCCACTGAGCTCCCTCTGATGTGGGGATTCCCAGTGCTGCTGATCTCATGCCCAAATTCCTGCCAGAAGGAGCTGTTTACAAAGGGCACCCGCAGGAAAGGTCTGGGAAGTTTTGCATTGGCATCTGTTGGTGTTCATGAGGCATTTAGAGAACAAAATCTGAGTGGAGCTTGGCTTCCTTTTCACTCCAGGACTGAAACAGGAACATCTGTCAATGCCAAAGGAACAGATACGAGACACATGTTTGGCTATTTAGTGCTGCTTTTCGTTTAATTATGGAAAAGTCCCCTGAGGAGGGTGAGAAATGTGATTTTTCACTCATGCCAAAGCAGAACTGAGCTCGAGCCCTTATCCAGCACGGAGCGGGGAACATCCACAGGGAATGGAGCCCATGAGCCAGGGGTTCTGTGCCTGCTCCGTCCTGGGGTGGGTGTTGGAGCCTTCTGGAGTGAATTTCATTTACTGAGCACAGAATTGTCCTCGTTGAAGAAACCCCACTGGCTACATGCAGGTATGAACAGGAGAAGCAAATTTATGTGAGATTCTCCAGCAGGATGGAGTCAACAGTTGCAGGATTTATGGAATTGTGGAATCATGGAATGGTTTGGGTTGGAAGGGACCTCAAAGTTTATCTCATCCCACCCCTGCCATGGGCAGGGACACCTCCCACTGTCCCAGGCTGCTCCAAGCCCTGTCCAGCCTGGCCTTGGGCACTGCCAGGGATCCAGGGGCAGCCACAGCTGCTCTGGGCACCCTGTGCCAGGGCCTGCCCACCCTCACAGGGAACGATTCCTTCCCAATATCCCATCTAAACCTCCTCTCTCTCAGTTGGAACCCATTCCCCCCTGTCTTATCACTGCAGCTCCCGATGAGTAACCAACACTGAACAAAGAAAACAACATTAAATCAGCACTTAATCCATGGGATTTTCAAAGCTCAATAACATTTGAGGGGAGGATAGGATTGTTTCAGTTCTTGCATCTGCCACTGGAAATCTTCTCTGCTTTAAAAGCCCAGTGCAGGTCTTCAGTGATGCGGGAAAATTAAGGATGTGTATTTTAGTTGCTCATTTGTTGAGGTCCATCATCATTGTAGGATATTTTAAATCTGTGCAATTGGGCTGAACAGCTTTATGAAAATAAATTTGGCACAGAATTGAAAACAAAATGTGTCCCACAGAGCATCAGATGGGAGCCCACAGCTAGAAATACTCTGCTCCCATAACTGACATTGCTTTTTGGGTTATTACACATGTGAAAAAAGCCTGGGTTTGGTGATATTGCTACAGGAACCACAAAACCTCTCAGCTTGGGAGTGGAGAGCTGCGTTTAGTGATGTTCTGAGACATCCCTCCCCTGCAGCTGACTCGGGCAGTGCTGCAGGGCTCTGCTGGAATCCCTGAGCTGAGCACATGGCAGCACCTTGTACAGTCAGGAATTCATGGAAATCCTGATGGGACCATCAGTGCTGCTGAGATTTCTTCCAGAGCCCAATACTCTTAAAGAGAAGTCTTTCTTACTTCCAAATGAGCTTTGTTCAGGGTGTTCTAGAGAAGGACACAAGGAATTTTCCACGCTCCTCGGAAACATTTGCAAGTTCATCAAGAGTTTCTTTAGCCCATCTCCCTCTCTAAGTTTCAGTAAAGAACTTCAAGTCCCTGCAGGTGTAATAAAGACTAAATCCTTTGCTTCAGAGCTGATAGAGGTTTCATTATCCCCAGCTTTATATAATTTCAGCTGGAAGCGATTCAAGCTGTTGCCTCATGAATAATTGCAGCAATGCCAGAGCCAGGCCAAGCCAAGGGAAAATGCTCATTTCATTCACTTAATGCTGGGGATGAGCAGACACAAACTTATTTTGAGAAATTCTTGCTAGTAAAAGGCAGCTTGAAAATTCCCACCACTCCTGGAAACTAAAAGTGCCACCAGAAGGAGTTTTCTTTATGGTAGATCCTGATTTAGGTGATGGATGCGAGCAGAACTTTGGGATTGAGCTGAATCCCTGTTTCTGTCTTGGTGCCTTTGATTCTCTTTCATGGGTGAATCATTGATGGAGCTTCACTGAGAACAACACTCAGGTTTATTTCTCACCTTTCATTCATGCTCACAGCTGCTCTGGATCTGATTTCAGCTGTGCAGTCACCCAACCCTGAAGGAAAAGCCCCACGTGTTTTGCTCCAGTGCCACTGATCTGGAGACTTGTGTGGGAATTTGACTGGCTCCAAGGAGATGCTGGGAACACCCAGCTCCTGTAAGGCTGAGGGACAAATCAGTGAGCAAAGATTCTGTTCACCTGCCCAACCACCCTGGTTTCTTTAACAGAACATATATCTGGGTCCAGACTTGGTCTAGCTCTCAGTTCCTGGTTTCATTCTGCACAGAAAAATGGGTTTTTTTGGTTAAAATTGTGTTTAACATCAGGTGGCTCCACATGCTGCTGAAACCCCATTTCCTTATTCCTCTTTTTTGTTGGATTGTGTTTCCCTCTTTTTTTGCACCTTGCTGGGATGCAAGTAAAACCCCAATTCTGCAGCAGCAGGAAAGAAAATAGATGGTGAATTTATGCCCTTTTCATTGTAAATGTGGTATTTTTTAAACATTTTCTGGCCTGACCTGCTCCGTACCTGAGAAGCTCCGAGTGCAGCTCCTGGGCAAGTGCCAGGGCAGTGCTGCTGCTGCTTCAGGGGTGTTTTGCCACTTCCCTCCCTGCAAGTTCATATCCAAAAACGGACAGAGAGGCCAGCAAATTGTTTTATTTAACAGGGGAGTTCTTAGAAAGGAGATTCTGTGCTAAAAAAGGAATGTGAGTTCAACCAGTGATCTGATTTTGTTGTTTTTTCCTTTTTTTTCTGGTTTCACTTGTGGTATTCTTACTCTTAAATGCTGAAGAGTATTGCTAAGCTCCAGAGATCGGGAGAACAAATCAAATTTGCTCTTACAGCAAAAGGGAGCAAATCCATTTGTTCTGCTGTGCCCTGATCAGCTGTGCTGCTCAGGGTGGGGTGAGGTTTACACTCAACCAGTGCCAGCTCTTTTCCTCCTCTTTAGGAGGTTTTATTTGGCCTAGGCTGGAAAAGTGAAAGTGCTGGGGACAGAAAAATCAAAAGTCTGCTCACCTGGGAGGTGATGAGTACAGGCTTGAAGAGAGCTCCTGGGAAGACGACTCAAGCTGTGTCGAGTTCCCTGCTCTGGAGGAGGTGGGAGAGGTGCCAACAACCCTCAAATCAGTTGTGCTGTTCCTGAGGAATGATTAATCCCTATGTGGGATGCTGTTTGCACAGGAAGGGAGAGGCTGGGGAGCTCTTTGAGTGCAGATGTTGTGCCCTTGGATGGGGAAATGTTCCATTTCAAGGTTTCTGTGTGTGATTGCTCTGGAATTGTTTGTACTGTTGAGGAAACGAGAGAGCCCCCGGGGCAAGGTGTGCTTGGGGCTCCCCACACAGCAGGATTTAGTGAGGGGACGTGGAAATAATTCATAAAGTATGATGAACTCCCTGTTTGTGAAGTCAGGGAGGCTGGTTCTCCAGAGGAATAGAGTCATGGAATCACTGAGGGTGGAAAAGCCCTCCAGGATCATCGAGTCCAAGCTGTGCCCAATCCCCACCTTGTCACCAGCCCAGAGCACTAAGTGCCACCTCCAGGCCTTCCTTGGGCACCTCCAGGGATGGGGACTCCAAACCTCCCTGGGCAGCTCTTTCCAAGGCCTGACCATCCTCTCCATGGAGAAATTCCTGCTGCTGTCCAACCTGAGCCTCCCCTGGCCCAGCCTGAGGCCATTCCCTCTCCTCCTGTAAACTCAGCACCCAGCAGTGCAAGCTGGGCACTTTGGAGTTGGGTGAGACCTTTGAATCAAAAGGAAAATCAACCAACTTTCCTGGTATTTAAATTGGAAATGGAATTAGGTTTTTTAACCATTACAATATTGGGTCACCTGCTCCCACCCAGCCTGAACTGAAACACTTGAGGGAAACCCAGTCTGGTCCTGGGACTGGTGGAGGAACGCTGGGCATCATCCAGCCGAGATAAGAACATCCTCTGCTGATCACTTGATAACATCTGTGAGACATCAAAGGCCTTTTGCTGTCCAGGAAGGGTTTTCTCCTTGTGTCACAGGCAATCACAGCTCTTCTGGGGTTGTTTTCTCACAAACTCAACTCCCCAGGCAGAAGATTCAATTTTTTAAGTCTTTAAGTCAGGTTGCACTGAGCAAATACTCAGCTTTTTGCAAACCTTGTTCTGTGCTTTTTTTCCTCTCAGCAGACATGGAATGACAAAAAAATTGGGGTTGTCACATCCCTGAGCATGCAGGGGCTCTGCTGGGGGACAGAATTTGGGCTGTCACATCCCTGAGCATGCAGGGGCTCTGCTGGGGGACAGAATTTGGGCTGTCACATCCCTGAGCATGCAGGGGCTCTGCTGGGGGACAGGATTGGGGTTGTCACATCCCTGAGCATCCAGGGGCTGTGCTGGGGGACAGGATTGGGGTTGTCACATCCCTGAGCATCCAGGGGCTCTGCTGGGGGACAGAATTTGGGCTGTCACATCCCTGAGCATGCAGGGGCTCTGCTGGGGGACAGAGCAGTGGGAAGTTCTGGCTCTGGTGTCCTGCAGCAGCCCCGCTCACAGGCACAGGCACGGTGATGTTATTTTGTGACTCAGCTTTGTTCTGAGAAGATTTTTCACTAGAAATTGACACCCAAAAGACGCAGACGGGAGGGAACCCTCTCTTTGTTCCCTTTAAACCACTGCCAGCATCCTCCTGCTTTCCTTCTAAGCACTGTCAACTCCCAGGCAGGTTTGCATCACTCATTTAATAGAGTTACAAACTCTTCTGGAAGGGCTGGTGGAGAGCTGCTTTGGCTTCTCCTAGCAAAGAAAACATTGGTGTTTGTTTCCTACCCTCCTGAGGGAGAGTCGGTGCTTTTATGTGTTCTCATGTTTCCATGCGGGGTTTCCTTGTTCCCTCTCTCCACGCTCTGGGCCAAAGTTACTCATATTTTGCAACGTTCCTGAAGCTGCTCAAAACTTCTCCCCCTCCCTTGTCTCTATCAAGTGTTCTTGGGGGCTGTTTTATCACGGCATCAGCTTTGGGAAGTTCATCCTCCCTGCTGGGCATGGGGGTTCAGGACCAGCTGCAGAAAAAGCAGAAAAACGGGATATTTTAAAAGCTGAAGAAGTGGAAAGGGGTGCTGGAAATTGAACCTGCAAATCACGAGCTCTCGCTGCCAGCCCAAATTTGGCATGGATGAGTTCCATGAATTGGTTGTTTCCGACCTTTTTGGCTTCTGGGGCTGTGAACAAGTCACTGGTGATTGGGGAGGGAGCTCAGCAGGCCCTGAAAATGTGGCTGAGGGTGAGCAAGGGTTGGGTGTTTATTTTGTTAAAACCAAGTGTCTCCAGAGGTGCCACAGATCCGATGTGCAGCACTGGCAGAATCTTAAATCGAGGATTTGTTTTCCAAGGTCTTAAGGATGATCATTGAATGGGATTTTTGGAGTTGGAAGGGACCTTAAAAATCACCCAGTGCCACCCCTGCCATGGGCAGGGACACCTCCCACTGTCCCAGGCTGCTCCAAGCCCCGTCCACCCTGGCCTTGGACACTGCCAGGGATCCAGGGGCAGCCCCAGCTGCTCTGGGCATCCTGTGCCAGGGCCTCCCCACCCTCCCAACCAGGAATTCCTTCCCAATATATAACATAAATTTCCCTTCTTTCACTTTGTTCCCATTCCCCCTGGTCCTGTCGCTCCAGTTCCTGATGACGAATCCCTCTCTGCTTTCCTTGCAGCCCCTACAGACACTGCAGGTGCTGGGAGGTCTCCGTGCAACCTTCTCTTCTCCAGGCTGAGCAGCTCCCAAATCATCTCCCTGCTCTGAATTCCTCTGGCTGTGCCTCCTGAGAGCTGCTCTGCCTGGAAAATCTCCTGTCACCTTCCCTCTGAGTGCCCCCGGGGACCGTGCTGGTGCTGCCCATGGCTCAGGCCCTGGTTCTGGTGTCACCGGAGCTCTGTGTCCCTGGCTGAAGGGGACCAAGCCAAGCTGAGGGTGTGTCCAGGGCTCTTCCGAGCTCCATCCTGCCCAGTGAGGGGACAGCAGGGCAGGGGACACTTGTCCTTTGCAGGACTCAGGTCACACCCTGAGTGCCTCAGTCTTTGCTTTCACTGACACAGGAGAAAAATATAAAATAATAATAATAGTAGTAATAACAACAACAACAACAACAACAACAAAAGCTCCCTGCCTCCCCTCTGCTTCACATTACGAGCCAAATTTGTAACTTCAGGAGTTTTTGGTCAGTGAAACTCCTCTGTCGAAGCCCCGGTCTGTGGTGCCTCTGTCTCCTGGCCGTGCTGGCTTGATGCCTTAGGTTTTAACTTTGATATTTTTCAAATCCTGCACTGCCTGCTGTGTAACTCTGAAGTTTCTTGCAGCCTGGTAATTTCTGCTCTCTCGTGCTAAGGCAGACATAACAAAGCCTTGCTGGGCAGACATAACAAAGCCTCTCCGGGCCTGCTCTCCAAGGACACCCAGACCGTCCTAGGCCCAAAAAGTACAAACCAAAAGCCTCTGAGAGGGGGGCAAGCTGAGGGGAAATTACATCATTAAACGGAAGCTTTAATTGGAGAATTAACCCTGATATGCAAATGAACCAAACCTATAAAAGTGTGAAGAACTCGTGGCCTGTCGTCCATCTCGGGGTCCATCTGGGCAGCGGCCTCTGGCTCCCCAGGGGTACCTTTGAAGGCCTTCAAATAAATACCTCCCTTTATTCCCTTATTCTGTCTGGCCTCTGTGTCTAGGAGGCCTCTTCAGGCATCAGGCTGGCACACGCCACTTCTGCATTCCAGCATGCCCCAAAATTTGGCTCCTGCTGCTGCAGGACTTCCCTGCTGTGTCCTGGCGGGGCGTGACACCGTCAGTGCCTGGAGAGCTCCGCCAGACTCCCTGATGGAAACCATCAGAGGGATGTGCTCTTATCTCTATAAATCCACCCCTGCTCCATCTCGTCGATGAGATAAGAGGAGGAGAAGAGTAAATAGCAGAAAACCCCCGAATTTCCCAGCTTTTCTCCAAGGCCCTGTTACCTCCAGCAACCTTTGCACAGAAACATCTCACTGAGCAAAAAAAAAACCCTCAGCCAGGAGTAATGGAACGAGCATTGTGTCCTTCGCAAGCCAAAGGCAATTAGGGATGGGAAATGCAACACGAGACAAGGGAATTATTTATGGTCCTGTTGAGGCTTCCATCCAGGGAGCAGCTCTGGCTTACAGGCTTCAAAAAAACCCGAAAAAAAGGGAAGAAAACAAATGTGGTGCTGACGCTGGGAGGTCCCTGCAGGTTGGGAGGCTGCTGGAGATGTTTTCTGCTAAAGGTCAAAGCAAACATTAATTTTGCTGATCAAAAAGGGGGAGGAAAAGCTCCCGACTTTACAGCCAGTGTCAATAATTTGCTGTGCTTGGAATCAGTCCAGCTGTCAGTTTTTGCAAGTCTTGGCTTGGTCTGCCTCGGTTTTTTTTTAACCACAATTTCACCCTGTGGTCCCTTCACAGCTGGGAGTTGTGATGTTGCTTTATGCAAATCAAGCAGAAAGACAAATCGAGGAATTTTGTGGCTGACTTTCCCCTCTGCCCATTCACCTTCCCAAAGCTTCTTCTACCTTTTGTTTGCCTTTTTGATGACCTAAAAGCTATTCTGGCGGAAACCACCTTGTAAAATTTGGAGGGTTTTTTGGAGTTTTTAATTTATTTCTTTGCTTGCTGCTACGTTTCCCAATTCTCCCTCGTTCTCTCATTTCATATTTCATATGTTCAAGGCTCTCAGCTGCGAATTTTCTCCTCTGACAAATCATCTGAGTAATTTTTTGGCTTCTTGTCAGTGGCAAAAGTATGTGCAAAGCTCACAGATATTTCCTGCACGATGCAATGCCTTTGCCTTCGAGGGTTGTAGTGCTCGTTCCTCTTCCTTTCACTGGGGTACCAAAATAAAAACACATTTCAAGGGCATCAAAATAATGATAATTGTGGGTTTTCTTCCTCCGTGGCCTGTAAGGAGCTTCTGGGCAGTGGTTGGAAAATGTTTATTAGAAGAAAGTTGTTAATTAGGGTTCAGGATCTGCTGTTGAACTGGAGGTTGGACAAAACCTTTTCACTTAAAACAATAATTCTATGAGTGATAGACAGAATTGGATATTTTTAATGGGAATTGGGTGTTTTTAATGGGAATTGGGTATTTTTAATGGGAATTGGATATTTTTAATGGGAATTGGGTGTTTTTAATGGGAATTGGATATTTTTAATGGGAATTGGATATTTTTAATGGGAGCTTTATGTTTTAGAGGAAAACCTTATTTGGAGACAGGGAAATATCAGCAGGGGAGGCATTTTCAGCTATTGGAGAGGAAATACATTTCTTTAGAAATTACAAAAGTTTTTGTTTCACCTTTTTCCCAAGAAAAAAAATCTTGGGTGTCTTCATTCAGTGAATTTCCGTATTTCTGGTTTTCATCTCACTTTAAAGTAAAGAAAACCCAACCCAAATGTCAGAAATTGCCCTGGGGTGCAAGTTCTGTTTTCCACTGTGGTAGACCAGGACTTTAAAGCCACAAATCTCTCCATGTTCCCATCATCAAACTTGCTCAGGGAAAAACCTTAAACTTTGTGAGAAATCAACATTTCATCCCCTCTCTGCTTAAAGAGCTTCGTGCGTTCCAAGGTTAAAGGTTTCCAAAGGATTCCAAATCTGAAGGATCCAAAATATCCAAAGGATTTTTACCTGAGGAGTAAATACAGGAAGATTGGGCTAATTTGATGTTTTTCTCCTGTGTTTCTCAGAGTTGGCTTTGGAAGAGGCCCAGCAAACTCTGGGAGCTCCAGATGGAAATTGCACAGGATTTTTAGAGAGGGGAAAGGATGTGGGAAGGATTCCTGAACTCAGCACAGTGAGATTTTCATGAACAGCACATTTTCCCAAGCCTCGACATCTGAAATGTCAGGTTTGGACTAAAATCACCCCAGAATCAGCCCTGGGCATGGCAGGGATATTCAGAGGTGAATTCCTGGGAGAAAAAGCTGTTCTGGAGCTCTGGCTACAGAATTCACCGGGATCCGGCTGTTTCTGCCTCCAGGGATGGGGAATCCAGGATCCAGCCACAGCTGCCTGGTCCCTGCCCTGCTCAGGTGGGGGGCTCAAGGTGCTCCAGCCACAAAGGGATCCCAAAATCTGCCCCCAAAGGGGTTTCCAGAGCCTTTAGTTGATAAGAAACCTCAGGATTTGGGCTTTTCACCAGCTCAGTGACCTGAGGAGTGTCACAGGTGGCTGCTGCCTTTGGAAAGTCTGATGCAATTGTGTGTTTGGAGCTGGATAAAGTTGCCCATCTCGAAGAACCGAAGAAAATCCCCAGCAAACCCCAAAACAAACATGAAAATCACAGCTTGCTCAGGGACACTGCTCTGGAAGGAGAAGCCTGAACTCAGACTCAGCTTTTGGTTCTGCTTTGTGTTTGTTTTGTGGAGCAGAAGCAGCTTCAGCCTCCAGCTCCCAGGTCCTTCCCACTGAGTGCTCTGCTCCTGTTCCCCCCATTCCCATGTTTCTGTGCTGTCCCTCCTCCTCCTTTGCTTCTCTTGACTCCAAATTTCACCAACAACTCCTAAATTTTGCTTTAGGGAAGGAGCAGTGTAAAGGACACACTGGGGTCCTGGGGGAGAGGTTCTGGTGACGTCTGGAGTGTTCAATCCTTGGAATAACTGCAGGGAATCCGTCTGTCTGTCTGTCTTTGTGGACAGACACAGCCCCGGAGTTTTCACGTTCTTGGGTTTTTGAGTGTCCTCAACACTCGTTGGTTTGTTTAGTGGCTGAGTTAAAACTCAGATGTCCTGGGGATGAATGCCTGGAGATGTTTTATCCTTTAGAAAAACATGTTTGAGGACAAAACTGAGAGGAAGGAGAGACCTTATATAACAGAAGGCTCCAAGGAGATCTTTTTGTGGCTCTAAAGGGGATTTGTAAGAAAGAGGGGGACAGACTTTGAGCAGGGCCAGCTGTGAGAGGACAAGGGGTGATGGGTTTTAGCTTTTAAACTAAAATAGGAACAATTTAGATTTGATCTATGGAGGTTTTTACACTGAGGGTGGGCAGGCCCTGGCACAGGGTGCCCAGAGAAGCTGTGGCTGCCCCTGGATCCCTGGCAGCGCCCAAGGCCAGGCTGGGCAGGGCTTGGATCACCCTGGGACAGTGGAAGGTGTCCCTGCCCATGGCAGGGGGGTGGAATGAAGATGCCTTAAAAGATCCCTTCCAACCCAAACCATTTTATGTTCTACGACCCTCTGTGAGTGAACTCTTGGAGAATTGAGGCTAAATCCAGGAGGAAAACAGGAATCCTCCCCACATCCTCACCTCTCTAACAGCATCAGCAGTGCCCTGCTGAGCCAATCCATCACCTGGCAGCTTTTACACATCATTTTTGTCCTGGAGGCTCAGCAACTCTCTCTTCAGAGCAATATTCACTGGATGGACCTTCCCTGTTGGTCCATTTTGGGTCTCCCCAGCATCAGAGCAGATACTGAAGTGCAGGGGTTTTTTGGATGGCCCAGGGCCACCAGTTGGGCTGTCACACCCCCCAGCCCTCCTGCAGTCATCCAGGCTTTACTCCCTGCGCTCCACACACTCCTGATGCAAATCCTGCTGAAAACAGAGCTTCAGCCCAACATCCCAAACTCCCAAAAGGACAACAACCTCAACAGCGTGCTGAACACGTGCAGGATTTATGGCTTTGCCAGATAATGTGCAGGTAGTTTCTGTTTTAAGGGAGGTTGGGCAAATAAAAGGAGATCAACAGAAAAATACTTCCGATGCTTAATCCTGAAGCTTCCTAGAAAAAAATAAATCACTTGGAAAATTCAGAGCACAGTCTGTATAAAACTCCCAGGAGACAGGAGATGAGTCTGTCCTGCCACAGGCTCAGCCCTGAAGTCAGGCTGTCTGCAGTGATTTTCCCTCTCCTCTCCCTGGTGGAGAAGGCAAATTCTCCTCCTGCCCATGGTGAATCAGCAGCAGAGCGGCTGCAGGGGCTGCTCTCCTGGGAGGGTTTATTACAGAATCATGGAAGGGTTGGGGTTGGAAGGGACCTTAAAATGACCTCATTCCAGCCCCTGTTTATGAACAAGAACAGCCAAACACGGATTTTCCAGCTCAGTCTGGTGAACTGCAGGATCTGGGGTGCTAAGTCAGCTCCTCTCCTTGAGCGCACCCGTTGTCAAACCTTCCCTTGCCCCCAAAGCCTGACCAGGAGTTGACCTTTTGCCACATGACTGCATTTCTTGTCCCATCAGCTTCGTCTCATTCATGGGTCCAAGGGTGTAACCCAGTCAGGCCTTGAGATCATCCCCAGCTGAGGCCAGCCAGGAATAAACACTCCTTGTGTCTAATCAAAACCACCTCGGATGGGGATGAGGACAAACAGCAGCAGCAGCTGGGGCTTGTATTCCCCAGCTGAGGGGAAAAATGAGATGTCGTGAGGTGTCCCACCAAACCCATGGGGACGCCAGTGGATTGTGTGAGGTCTGGGAGGGGATTTGGGTTTCTCTGCACCGCCTGTGGGCTCTGGCAGCCCTCTGGGTGAGGGTGGGGGACCTGCAGGAACTCGGAATACTCATGGGAATGACATTTAGGGGACTTCACTCGGCTTTCTTGAACAGCCCCTGGTGTTTATGCACTGGCACCCGTCTCTCCTACTTGTTACAACGGGTTGAAGGTGGTTCCCACCAGTGGTTTCTCCTTGGAGGCCCTGCCGTGGCACAGCAACCTGGGCTGCTGTCTCCTGGCTCTGTGCTGCTCCCATGGCTGACCATGGATGACCAGGAGAGGATGTGGATTCCTAAAATCAAACCAAGCTGCTTTGCTGGACAAAAAACACTTCCAAAAATTCCCTCCCCTCACAAGCAGAGTCACCCCCAGGGCGGGTATTTATTACTGAGAAACTGCAAATGGGATTTATTGACTGAGGAACCACCAACCAGAGACTCCAGTGGGTTTGCAGAAGCCTCTGGAGAAATGCTGGGGAAGCCCTGACCTCGGCAAGGCTCACCATCCCTGCAGGCTTTGGGAGCTCCACAGGTCCCTCCACCTGCAGGATCCCAAGTGCTGCTGCTGCTCCCTGGCATCTTCCTGATGCTTCTCTGGAGCGAAACCATAAATTAGACACTTTCACCCTGCACGGATGATAATAAGTCCAGGAACAAAGACAGATAACAGTAATCAAGGGCTGGATCAATAACTTTAATCCTAAAGCACAGACAGCCCCTATTAATTCAAAGTAAAACCCTCCAGACTGAGAATTCAGTGCTTAGAAACAAATTGGTTTTGAAAACTAGTTTGTTTCCTTTTTTCCCACCCCTCCACTAATTGAGGAGATGCAGCAGGGAGTGGATTTCTTCCTCCAAGGAGGAACATTGCCAACGTTGTCTGCAGTTTCCCTCTGGAGAGAGCCAACGGAGCGGGCAGGAGCGTGGGGAGAGACAGGACAGCTTTCCTGAGCACAGAGCGTTCCCCCAGCAGAGCCTTTTCCAGGGACAACGCACAGTTCCAGCACATTTGGCCTAAAGGCCGTGGGCATTGCTGGTCGCAGCCCCATCCTGGTGCCTGGAGATTTCCCTGTCCCAGGGAGATATTCCATATCTGTGAGGGAGCCCAAGGGACAGCCCAGGCTCTGTGCTGGCCCCAGAGGAGACTGGGGTTGCTTTTCCTGGGCTCCTTCACCTCCTGCTCCTGTGTCCTGCTCAGGGGATGCTGTTGGTGGCCAGAGGAGGTGGATGGGCAGCCGGGGCAGGGTGACAGCAGTGTCCACCTGACTCAGGCCCTGGAGGAGGGGGAATTCCACCGAGGCTCTGGGAACCCGGGGGCTCTCGCTGTGCCCTGACCAACAACCCACGGCAGGGGATGGGCGACAGGTCAGGGGACAAGTGGGGGGACCTCGGAAGACCTCTCTGGTTCCCTTTTCTTTCCCCACCACAAGTTTCCTGTGTGACTCCAGCGAGTCATTTAATGTCTCCCAGGTTCCCCATTTGCAAAAACGGACTTTCCCAATCTCCCAGGAATGTTACAGGGATAAATACACCAGCGAGCCTTGAGCACTCCTTTGATGTAGCCTGGCCGAGGCCGGGGACCTGCCCTGAGCAAACAGACAGGAAAGGTCCTGATTTTCTGGGAATGTATCCCTTATTTCTAAGAAAACCAGGAGTATTTTGTGCGGCTGCATCCAAGCACACAGGGATGTTTGGAAGTTGTTCCCGATAACTAATTCCATTTGTCACGGAGAAGACATTGGAATTTGGCTGTATTAGAGGCCTGGACACCTAAAGGGAAGGCTGGAAAGGCAGAGGAAAGGAGGAGTAAATCCCAACACGTTCTTCAGTGCGAGCAGTAAATATTCCTGGTGAGGTCCCTTGTGCAGGGATCGGGGAGAGCCTTTTGCCATCCGTGGATGGGATCAGGGCCTCGTTCCCCAGGAGGGTGCAGAGGTCTCCTGGCAGCTCCTTCTTCACCTCACCCAAATCAGAGCCAACCTGGAGGCAGAAAAGCAAAAAAGGGAACGGGAGCCTGACTAATGTGGCTTGGAATGAGCTCATGCAGGGGGAGAGAGTGATCCCAGATCCTCAGGAGAACACGGAAAGGCCAAGGCTGTGTTTGGGCATTTCAGTGGGGTTTTGTCATCCTTGGATCTTCCTGACAAGGAGGGTGCAGAGCAGGGCTGAGCTGAGCTGGGGAAATCCTGCCAGGGCGGGGACACATCCCAGGGGGCTGACAGGGGGTGACACCTGCTCTGGTCAAGAAGGAGTTAATGAGAGCTAATTGACCCCATTAATGAGAATTAATTGACCCCACTAGCCTTGCTCTGCTCCTGCAGGTGCCATGGAGGGGAATATGAAGGGGAGGGTGTGTTGGGGGTGGGGTGCTGGAGCCCAGGAGGTGTTTTGGGGTGCAGAGGGGCTCTGGATGTGCTGATCCCTGAAGATACAGAGGGAAACTGAGGCAGAACACCTCTGCTCTAGAGCCAGACTGAGAGGGTTGGGAGTGTTCATCTGCAGAAGAGAAGGCTCCACGGAGATTTTAGAGCCTCTTCCAGGGCCTAAAGGGGCTTCAGGAGAGCTGGAGAGGGACTTGGGACGAGGGATGGAGGGACAGGACACAGGGAATGGCTTCCCACTGCCAGAGGGCAGGGCTGGATGGGATATTGGGAAGGAATTGTTCCCTGGGAGGGTGGGCAGGCCCTGGCACAGGGTGCCCAGAGAAGTTGGAATCCCTGGAAGTGTCCAAGGCCAGGCTGGACGGGGCTTGGAGCAGCCTGGGACAGTGGAAGGTGTCCCTGCCCATGGCAGGAGTGGGAATGGGATGAGCTTTAATGTACGATCCAACCCAAACCAATGCTTGTTAATGTCCTGTTTGGGGTGGTTGTGAGGGAAGCTGAGGGACCCTAACTCCTTATGGTCACCAATTTTTAAATTTTTTTTAACTATTTAGTCAATTCTGGCTCCTTCAATTACCCAAATTAAACCCATTCAAGCCATACAACAGTTCAGGCTCGTGACTGTGATATTTGCTGTCTCCTGTGCCCCTGACTGGAGCGAGGGCTTTGCTGCTGCAGCCAAAGACTTCCCCTGGTCCCTTTCCAGTTAAATATCGACAGGGTCAGGATTTGTGGCTCTGTTCTTTGAGCCAGCTGCTGGCATTTCTGGAGTTCCTTGTAAATCCCTGCTGTGGGAAGCTGTGCTGGGGCTGGGAGCAGCCTCCTACCACGCTCCTCCCTAATCCTTGGAGCTGCCTCTCCAAGAACTGGGTGGGCTCCCGGCTCTCCCTGGCTCTGTGGGCAGGGAAAAAGGGAAAGCAAGTAAGAACTATTTATTTTTGCTGCAGAGCCAGCTGGGGAAGCCACCAAAGGGGAAAAGAGTGACAGGGTAGCGATGTCCTGGCTGCTCTCTCTTTTCTCTCTGTCTCACAGAGCAGAGATTAATGCCATAACGATGGGGGGATGGCAGGGTTAGAGGAAATGTCTTGTTCAGTGTCGTTTATCAGAGCCTGGGACTGGCTGATGCTGTCCCTTACTCATCCCTAAGTCTAAGGGTGTTCCAGGATCCCCCTTTGACCCAGAGCTGCTCACTGGGGGATGGCCTCAGGCAGCGCAGGGAGCCAAGTCTGTGGGGTACTGGCACCCCTGCTGATTCCTGTGGCTCCAGGATGGATCTGGTGGCCAAGGACACGGACAGATTGGCCCCTGGGTGTGCACGGGAGGGAGAGAAGGTTCCTTGTGGCTCTGCTGAGGTTCCTTTCATGTGGCACAGGCTGCTGAGTGATGAGCGACGGGGAACACGAGTGCTGACACACAGCTGTCGTGTTCCAGAGCTGCAGCCAAGAGGGACAACCTGTCCCAGACTGATCCCAGGCCTCCTGTGCTCCAGGTGAGGGCTGCAGCCCCAGGCTCCAGAGCTCTTCCCATCTTCAGGTTGGAAGAGGGGAGAGTGTTCTCATGCAGGGGGCGAAGAATGAGAGGACTCTGTTACAGGAAGCTGGAGGAACAAATAACACCAGATTGTTTAGGAAGTGATGGGGCTGGTAACTGTGAGTTTAGTGCCAGGTATGGATGTACCCTCTGGAATCATTACTGTGCCAGATATGGAGGCAACAGGACAGGAGGGAAATAAGGCAAACAGCCCTCAGACCCTCCTGTTCTCCTTACACAGCATCTCCTGCTGCTGCTGTTCCAGTCCCGGCCTCCATGTTCCCCTGGCCTGATACTAGAGGATGTTCCCTATGTCTTTAAGGGTCTTCAGCCTTTGATTTCCTGGGGGAATGCATGCTCAGGCTGGCAGCGTGGCTTGTGTCAGTCCCAGCAGGCTGATTGTGCCACCAGGACTGCCTGGCAAAGGGCACCCAGGGCCCCCTTTGGTGCACCCAGGGCCCCTTGTGCCAGAGCAACCAGCTCTGTGAGATCCCTGTCTCAGGGATGTCGAACACAAACCTTGTTTATGAGAGGAAAAACATGTCCCAGGAAAGATTTTTCCCATTAAATCTGCTCTGTCCTCACACCAACATCTATGTGGCCCAGGTGGTGTCTTTGGAGCTGAATCCTGAGCTGAACGTGCTGCTCACTGCCAGGACTGCACTTGTAGAAGACTGAAATATTCTTGGAGGGTTTTTTGGCTCTGAGTGGCAGCAAGTTGCTTGCTCACAAATTGGGAAGAGCCACTGGAGGTGGAATATTCCCGGATGCTGGATAGTGATTGCTGAGGCTGGCAAAGGCTCTCAGACCCCCTCAGAGAGGACTGGGTGTGTTTGATGAAGCTTGAGTTGAAGTTCTTTGTCTTCTGCCGATTTCCAAGCTGTGTAAAAATTCACCTAAATGAATGAGCCTTGATTAGTCTCCACCAGCTCTGACATCAGACAGGCCCCAATGTAAAAATGAAGGTAAAATAATCTAATTTTTACCATCTGCTGCAAAGGAAAGGTGTCCTGGGTGGGAGCAGAGGGACCTTGGGAACCTGGGGAGGCAGTTCCTTCTGCAGGGATAGCAGAGGGAGAACTGAGCAGAGATGATCTTGAGGGGCCACAGTCCCAACACAGGAATTATTGGTCTTATCCTACCAGAGGATGGGCCTAAACCTGTTAATTATGAAATCGAGACACTGAGCTTTAGCACTTGGAGCTTTGCTTGTACCTGCTTGAAGGGAAGGGGGAGAAGTGGCACAGCTCAGAACCCGGGCTGGGGGAGGCCCTGGAACCTTCCTGGTGTCTCCTTCCCTTCGCTCTGGGTGAGTGGGGATCTGCCCTGGGTTATGGAAGCAGAGGACAAGGGGCTGCAGGTGGGAGCAGCCCCTGGTGGCACTGCTGTCCTGCTGCCATGCTCAGCCCACGTGTCCTCTCTGGGATTTTCCAGGATGAGCAGGGCAGGAGCTGGTGGAGCAGGACAGTCTGCCTCATGCCTTGGGAGATCCACCCAGTGATGCTGTCAGACCTCTCTGGGAGGGAAGGAAGTGGAAATTCCCCGTTGCAAGTGTGAGAGAGACTCTTCTTTACCCAACAGTGTTCCTAAAAATAGTGGGGCTTTGCTCAGCTACGTCTTGGGAAGCTGCCACAAGAACAAAGTCAGACCTCTCTGAATAACTGTGGTGTCATTGCTACAATTACAGCCCAAAAGCTTGACCCCGTGGAACCCCGCTGAGGCAAGAAAATCCTGCCAGAGTGAGCTGTGCTTGCCAAAAAAATGGTTTGTGGTTGCACAAACACGGCTTTGGAGGGGTGGGTAAATATCCTCTGGAAATTGGGATCGTAAACTGGGAGCTGGGGAAAGGAATAACAGGCCTGCTCAACAGAACCTGCCTAGTGAATAAATGTTGAACTCTGGTTTATGATCATAGAGGGTCAATAGTCATGGAATTATTAAAGTTGGAAAAGACCTCCAAGGCCATCAAATCGAGCCTATGTTTGATCCCCACCTTGTCACCAGCCCAGAGCACTGAGTGCCACATCCAGGCCTTCCTTGGACACCTCCAGGGATGGGGACTCCAAACCTCCCTGGACAGCCCCTTCCAAAGCCTGACAATCTTTTCAGGAAGAAATTCCTGCTGGTGTCCACCCTGCCCCTCCCCTGGCCCAGCCTGAGGCCGTTCCCTCTCCTCCTGTCCCTGTTCCCTGGGAGCAGAGCCCGACCCCCCCGGCTGCCCCCTCCTGTCAGGGAGTTGTGCAGAGCCACAAGGTCCCCCCTGAGCCTCCTTTTCTCCAGGCTGAGCCCCTTTCCCAGCTCCCTCAGCCTCTCCTGCTGCTCCAGCCCCTTCCCAGCTCCGTTCCCTGCCCTGGACACGCTCCAGTCCCTCAATGTTCCCCTTGCCATGAGGGGCCAGAACTGGACACAGCACCTGAGGTGCCCCAGCAGTGCCCAGGAAGGGGGCAATGACTTTCCTGGTCCTGCTGGCCACTCTACTCCTGATACAGGCCAGGACAGGAGTGGCCAACAGTGTGACACAGTGTTGGCCCAATGCTTTTAACTCAGGTGAGGATTGGCTGCAGCTGATGGGTGAAGATCCTTTTCCATCCTCCTTACCCCATCTCCTCTAGTCAAGAATTATAAAGGGAAAAATCCTGAAGGGAAACCAATGAGATGCCACCATGTGTGAGGTAGGGAGAGTTTTGGGGATTGTGTGGCTCCAGATTTGCACACAGACACTGGAATTTTGCCCATGCTGGAACACCTTTCCTACTTTCCTACTTTCTCACCAGATAATCTGGCAGCAGGGACGAACAGCCCAACGTCGAGAACAAAAAGCTGTTTCATATCTCCTTGGTTTTGCTCTAGAGATTCCCCTGATGTCCACACAGATGCCCCACTTCCTTTTCTTCGCCCGGTGAAGTCATCTTGCTGCAGGCCACGAGCGGTGCCCCTTCGGGAGGGTTTCACTGCTGGGAGCAGGGACGTGCAACGAGCACAGCCCTGCTTTGTGTGATTCCCCTCACGGCAGAGCTTTGCCTGGTGATGGATCTGTTCCCCTGCAGGCAGGAATGGGCCTCCACATCCTGTCTGCAGGAATGAACTCGGTCCTGGGGAGATGTCGGTGTGCCTTGGGAGTCTGGGCCACCAGCAGGGAATGCTGAGCGCCTTCCCCTCCTGGCAGCGGTCTCGCATTGAATTAATGAGTTTATTCTCATCAAATGAGGCAGGAAGGGAGGGTGGTTTGTGCCAGCTGTTGAGAGGGGACAGCCCTGAGGGCTGCTGCAGGAGCCAACTCCAGGCTCTGCTTCTGGCAAGTGCTGAGCCGATGTTTTGGGGAGCTGCAAACATCTTCCCACCCACACAGGCACTGGTTCAGCTCAGAAATGAGGGTCAGGGAGCGATTCCTGCTTCTAGGATCTCTGGAATTAACTGAGGAAGGGAGATGATCCCTGACGGGGTCAACCCATCACTGTCAGAGTCTGGAAGGACCCAGACTAACACCCAAATTCCAGGCTGCAGGTTGGAGCCACCCCTGTTCCTTCAGCTGACACCCAGCAGCCAAATCTGTTACCGTAGAAAACAGAATTAATTTTTCTCTTTGTTATTTGGCTTCTGTTTACAGAAATAGCAATTTATGGTGTGGGTCCAATGGAGCCTATTGTGAGAATTAGCAATTTGCTTAATCCCCAGAAAGGCCTATTCTCTGAATCCTAAATCCTGTTCTGTTTCAGTGTTCTGAAATTCTAAAGAAATCCCAAATCACGGCAAGGTTTTACTAAATAATCTCCTTATTGTTGAGTAAAAAGCAGCTAAATGGGAGTTTTTCATTCAAAAGCAGAGTATTTCTCTTTGGGGTGCAATGTTTATTTTTTGGGGGTTTTTTGGAGGGGATGTTGTCAGTGAGCCTTGGGCACCCTTAGAAATGCAGGTGAGATTCAGTTGTGTCTACAAACTAAAAATGAAGCCTGTGGAATTGAAAATGACTCAATCAGATGAGACTGGAACAAAATCCTCCAAAGCCCTTAAAGGCTCCCGGAAATGTCTGAGCCTTGTCCTCATGTGAGTCGGGTTTAATTTCACTGCTCTGGAAATGCCAGGATTAATAACTTTCTGTGTGTATTCTGAATGGAATTAATAGTTTATATAAAAAAACCCTCGACCCTACACATTTATAACACACGATAAACTCTGACAGGGGGAAGAGCCTGCCCTTCCCAGCTGTGAATAGAGCATTTGGGTGCTTATTAGAATAAAAATCCACTCAGGAATAAATATGAATCCAATTAATTTTATTTTCTCCCTTTAAGACACAAAGTACATTTTAAAGAACTATCTATAAACTTAATTTCCCAAAGAAACAGCATCAAGTATAATAGATCTAAACCTTATACCATGAATTTCACAATTTTTCTCCCACAAAATTAAGACATCTCTATGTACAATACCAATAAATATGCAGCAAACATTTTCAGTGCCTTTTTTTGACGTTTTAATATAAAACTCTACAATCAATGGCAGAACTTAAGGAGGTTTGTGCAAGAATGAGAGCAGCTGGAAAGCTGTTTTAGTTCATAATTCAGCAAAAAACCCCTAATGCTGCTGACTTATGTTGCTTAATAAACCGGGTTATGATCTCCCAGGCGATGCCTTTCATGTCGTTCCAAGGGATTTAACAATCAGGAAGCCGGGATTTGGAAGTGTCACGGCAAAGTTCACGCTCTGGGAGAGAACTGCAGCACCAGGACTCACAAAGAAATGGAAGTGGAGCTCTCATTTCCTTTGGGAACCTGTCTGGATGCTGACAGGGGGTGGGAAACACATCCCCGTCCATCAGCTGGGATTTTTATAGCGTTGGACCTTCCTGGGAGGGAAAATCACTTCCAGTTCATGGCAGCTCATGCTGCATCCTCCGTGGGGACAAAACCCTGCTGAGGTAAACCCCAAAGCTGGATGGGGACTGGATGGATCCCACTGGGATCTCGTCCCCAGCTGGGAAAAGGGGGCTTTGTGCCAGTACAAAGCTCAGAGGGCTCAATCCAGCTGTGGTCGGGCATCGCAGGCAGCAGGTGAGAGCTGGGAATGTTCAGTTCCCGTGGGGAGTGTCCTGCTCTGGAGGATGGATTGCATGGAGTAACCTTCCAGGCTGAGAGCGAGGTTCAGCCTCCCCTCAGGATTCATGTCCACGTGTGTGTTCAACACTAAACCCCGTGGGAATCCTCCCCACAAAGATTCACCCACCCACCCCAGAGGGAGAGCAGTGGGGTTCTGCCTTTTGCCGGGTGCTTGGGTCATCTTTACCCAGAAAAACACCACAAAATCCCCCTCTGTGGCCTGGGAGAGAAGCACCTCCGTTATCCCCACCTTCCCTAGGACCTTTCAGGGATGTGCCTCTCTCCTCCTCCGCTCTGGAGAGGGAGCCTGGGGATTTATTGAGAGCAGACACCTTTTAGATGATTAAAGGAAGCCAAAATGCAGCACAATGCTCACACTCAGTGTGTTTAGATCACAAAGAATCTCAAGGTATTACCCTAAATGTGCAAAGCACGGAGTAAAATGGCAGCGAAATTGAATTCTGCTCTGCTCAAGTTAAAATAGGAAACAATAATAATAATAATAATAATAATAAAAAAAAAATTCTGTTTTGCTTTTGCTAAATGTGAGGTAGATATTGGATTAAAAAGAACAAAAACCAACGTAACAGCAAAGAACATCTTTTAGGTGTCGCAGGGGGAAAGCAGCCTGATTCCCACTGTCTAATTAACTCCTGGCTGATCTACAGAGGCTGTTAACAAAACCTCTCAGGGATTTGCAAGTGGATGAAAAGCAGGGGAAACAAATGTCCTCCATTAGAGTATTCCAGTGAAAACCCTTCTGGAGCCAGAGCACAGAGCCCTTCACCAGAAACCTCCTCTGAAGCAATTTTAATGTGATACTCTTGAGTTCAAGCCGGGAAAGCAAAATAAATTTGGGGAATAAGAAATAATATGGCAAATGGGGGAATGTTTCTCAGTTCTGATGGTGTAAAGAAAGGAATTTGCATTCTTGGCAGCAGAGGAATTGGAGATAACAGCAGCCAGGATGAGGAATAAACATCCAGGGGATGCTGCTGCTCTGCTGGAAGGGTGAGGACAGCAAAGCTGGAGCTACAACAGGGTTAGGGGTGCCCAGAGCTCTGCTGCCTTCACTTTGACTCTCATAGGGCCAAAATTTCCTGGCTGGGTTGTGTCTGTCAGCCAGGAGCTGAGCGATTGGGAACATGGAATTCCCAAAATGCTGAGGTGTTTTTGTGTACGGTTTTTGCCTCGTGAAGTGCAAGTGTCTCTAAATTCCCAGGGGAAAGTCTGGACCCGACTTCACTCTGCTGAGAGACCTCTAACTGCATAAAATAATGGTTATTCACACGTTTACACACATTTAAACTGGTTTTTTATACATCTGCACTACCTGGCTGCATTAGCTGGTCACTCTTAATTGTGATTAGTGTTTTGGGAAGGGGACCGGCATCAAAAGTGGTCACATTCGTTGAGTTGCATTTTTATTATCATAAAACTTGGGAAAAAATAAAGAAGCTAAGTCAGTTCTTGTGGTAAAGACACATCTCAGTGCTGAGGCACAAGATAAAAGACAATCCCTTGTAGGAAATCCCTTACAATAGCAAAATGCTATTACTGGTGTGTAACACCCAGATGTGGGCAAAGATCCTTGACAGTTTCTGATTCTTCTAAAGAATGAATTCTCTTCTCATTTCTCACCTGAAATGATGGGCCACTCAGAAGATAAATAACACAAAGGACAGGGTGGTCAGTTGTGCCATAGAGGGGTGAAAAAACCAAGATTCCTTCACAATTCTGGAATATCGTGTTGACATTTTCGAGTGAACTCCTAAATCTGTCAGGCTTGGTCCGGGACCCCCTTTGTAGAGGGGTTTGCTCGTCACATCCCCTGCCCTGCCACATCCAAAATCATCTCAGCAGCATCTTTTTGGGTGATGTTTTACACCCTTGGACACCGATCCTGCCAACACCCCTGTGCTGGACCATCCCTGCAGTCACTCCTCCATTTGGAAGATTGCTCCAAACCACGATGGAGCTGAGGGGGAAACACGATTCAAACTTTGTATCCATGTTTAATTTGAGGAATGCAGATTTTTACTCCTCCCATCCACCAAAGAGGAGCTGGTTTTTACCACGATCCCCTTCGGCCACGTGCTCAGGGCTACGTTCAGCACAAATAAATGTTGGTAGGATTTGGAGCTGCTTTCTTTATACCTTGATTAAAATTTACTTCTGCATGTACATGGAGAGAAAGTTAATGCTTCTTTATCAACATTATCAACAAACATAGTTTTTAAGGGGAAAGGAAGTGGTAGGGAATGAACTCTTTTATGAATTTGGGTTGTGCTTAGTGTTAGTTTTTTGGGGGATGAAAGAGATCAGGGAGGGAGACAACTCCTAAGATCTAGAATATTTTGAGCAGTTGTTAAAAAATAATAATAATTCGATACTTCTTCTTTCAGTGGTTTTGTTCTGAAAAGTGCTTTCGGGTTCTTTTTCCTAAGAAATGGAAGGGTCACAACCTGAAATCTTATGTTTTACCTTATTTAGCCCAAGCTGCCTATTTCACCCTTTTTTCTCCAGATTCCATTTTTTTTTCCTGATAATGGTTTTAGTTTCATGGCCACCCAAAACAAAGCACGTGTTCAGCTTGACCACAGACTTTAAGGTCACTGTTTCCCATGACCAGATTTCATCAGCTTCTCATTTAATTGAA
This sequence comes from Ifrita kowaldi, assembly GCA_013398055.1. Classification (NCBI taxonomy): domain Eukaryota; kingdom Metazoa; phylum Chordata; class Aves; order Passeriformes; family Cinclosomatidae; genus Ifrita; species Ifrita kowaldi. The sequence goes on along the minus strand of VZRS01011948.1, from coordinate 76,191 downwards.
AATGCTGATGCCTGTGTGTTTTCACATCTCCAGAAATGCTTTACATTTCCTAAATCGACAAACACAAATTCCAGAGAACGCTCATGCCCTGATTTAGCTTTAAAAAAAAACCCAGTCTGAGAATCCAGAGTTTCAGTCTGCTGGAGATTATTTTCCTTTAAGCTTGATTTTTGTCTGGCTTAAGTGGCTTTACTCTGACTTCACGCCTTTGACTTGTGTGGAGGAATATGTGATATAAAACAGGCTCAGAATCAGCCCCTGAACACTTATGTGCTGGTCACTGGTACAGCAACATTATTAGCACTGAAAAGGGGGGAAAAAAGGGAATAAAGAGAATTTCCATGAGGATACATGTGGGGATCAATATGCCTGCATCACTTTAAAACAAGTAATGCCACATATATTGGTTTCTGTCCTATAAAATGTGTGCTAAGTGTGCTCAGAGCTGGTGTGGGTCATGGGCTGCAAAAGCTCTAACTGGACTAAAAGAAATATCTTTTATGGATAATGGGTCAAGAGAATCACACCTGGAATGGAGCTGCAGCAGGCAACTTTCTGCTGGTGGAATTCACCTTTAGTCTGCAGTGGACACAAATTACTTGCTAAAAAAGGCTCATTATTGCCAGTGGGGTTCCTGGAATTTCTATAGAATACTCACAAAAATCTATTTCTCTCTGTGTGTAAATAACCCACAGAAGGCTCTTTGATTGAAGGCCAGATGTTGCATCCCCCACTCCTCTCCCACAGCCCTCACAATTCCCATCATTCACACAACAGGACTGAGTGATGCTGCCTTGGGATACAGTTTTCCTGGAAATCTGCTGTCCCTGCCTACCAGGATTGCCTTGTGCCCTCAAAGCTCATTCATAGAAAAGAGAAGCTTTCTGAATTACTGTAATTATCCCGGAAAAAAAGAGAATTTCCCCTCCAATTTTCTCCAAGGATAAACCAAATTAACCCTGTTTTACGCCTCGCAGAAGCTCTCCTGCCCTAATTGCTGGGAATCACCTGTCTGGGAAAGATGATTTCAAACCTTCCTTCATGAGACTGACCACGTTGTTTCATGTGCTGGTCACCTGAAGTGCTCCACGTATTCCAAAAGCTGCAGGCTTTGTGTTTTTATGAGTTCAGATCCCATTTGGGGCACACAACCGAGTGATCAAAGACTCAACGTGAGGTGTTGAGCATCAGAGAATCTGAGATATGGGAAGTCTCAGGGTTTCACAGGGAATAATTTTGTCTAGAAGTGCCAAGAGTGGGGGGATTTCACCAGATTTTACCCTGGTGGGGGAGTCTCTGAGCAGGAAGAAGAGCCCTGAAAAGCAGCTGGGTCACCAGAACCCCTTTCTGAGGAGTAACAAGGCTGAGGTCGTGTGTGCCGAGCACTGAATGGGTAACTGGGGAATAACTGCTCCAGGCTCAGCTTAAAAAATAGGCTGAGCAGGTGGAGAAAATAGGAATAAGGACTCCAAGATGGAATTGATCTGGATAATAAAGACATTAAGAGGATCCCTTGACTCAGAGTGTTTCCATCTGCCTGCAGGATGATTAAATTTACTTTCTCCGACCCTGTTTTGAGATGTCAGTTTCCTTTGTGCACTGGAGAAACTGAGTGTAAAAAATGGCATTTGGATAAAGAAGTGTCCTTGCACCTACTGGACAGGGCCAGGAAGGCTGGAAGGATCGAGGGATCAAGAGGACAGCTGAGATGTGGATGTGGGGAAAGCGAAGGATGAGTCAAAGAAAGGATGGGAAGCCGAACTGGGATGAGGTTTTGATGCAGGGAATCTGTCAAGGTCCCCAAACAGGCAGAGTTGTGCCAGGGGCCAACACTCAGTGGTGAGACTCAAGGAAAGTCTGGAAGCAGGAAGACACCCACAGAGGAAAAGAGGGCAGGGCAGGCTGGCAAACTCCTGCCTGTTGTGATGTGCCTCGTGCTGGCTCTGTAGGTAAAACAGGGAAGGACTGAGACTGTGGGACCCTGGAATTGCAGGACCCAAGATAGGAAAAAATGGGCAAAAATGGGCAAAAAGCCACCTTTTTGAGATGATTTTCCACAAAAGACCGGCCAGTTTTCATGTCCTCTCACCAAGACAGGAAGACACAGAGATCCTGCTGCTGCCTGGACCTTCCCTCCTCCTGCTCTGCTCCTCTCCTCCCTTCCCAACCTCCTCGGCCTCTCTCCCTGCTCCAGCTGCTCCACTGAGTTCTCCTCATCAGCCCAAACAGATCTTCCCAGAGCAATAACTGATCTCCTGCTGGGAAGATGTTTGCCATGGACAAAGCTGCAGGATCACACATGGGGCTGCCTCCACTAAAAGGCCTCTGCCCAGCTGAGCTCCCCAGACACAACCCCTCACCCCCAGTGCTGCAATTCCCCACCTCAGTGTCTCCCCAACACCAATGGGGCTCCACCACGGCTTTGGGTGGAAACACCAGCTCAGGCAACAAAGCCTTGCTGTTATTTCTGGGCAAGAAGTGGAAAAATGGAGGAAATCCGAGGAGCTGAGGCAGGGAAGAGCTGCAGAGAGGGGAGCCTGGTGCTTGGGTGGGCAATGCTCAGCTGTGAGATCTCGTGGCTGTTCAGGGTGTGAAGCCCCAGTCCAGGAGGACGTGACCTGAGCCATTGCTGGAGATGTGTTTGCTGCAGGAGGGGAGGGAAAAATGGGAATTTCCCTGAGAGACAGAAAGGTCTGTGGAAATGAGTAAGGGCAAGGTGGGAAGTTAAACACTCCTGAGCTCCAGCAGGGTCGTATCTTTGGATCTTTTCACCTCCTGTGGGGAAAACTGGTGGCCAACCTTCACCCAGGGCAAGGCTGGGGAGTCCCTTGGGGTCGGGGGCCACCATCAGCAATGGCTGGAGCACCAAGCCAGTGATTTTTTTAGTTGCACTTGCTTTGCACTAAATACAATGGAAAGCAAAACAATGCGGAGGTTTTCTCCCAAAATTTTGGGGGGCTGATTTAAAAGTGTCCAAAATTTTGCTCTGTGCCTCTCTCTGCCTTGGTTTTTTTTTGTTTCTGCTCTCCTAAAGTTAGGACCTGGAGGGGACATTCCACTTTCATGCTGAAACAAAAAGTGTTTTGTGTGTTCCCTAGCTCTCTTCCAGAACATTTTGAGGCTGTATATGGACTTAGAGAACTGTAAACAATTTTCTGGAAAAACCAAAAGTCCCAACTAGCTTCTGCAAAGCACAAGATACAATTTTAATCTGCTTTACAGGAAAGTTGGAAGGGATTAATTAAGCAGTTAATAATTAACCTGAACTTTATGTTAGTGCAAAGGACTGAGTAAATCTATTCATAAGGAAGTTATGAGAAGTAATTACCTTTTAGAATGAGAATCTGAAGAAGGGTCATGCAAAACTACACTGGAAGTGCTGGAAAAAGCTCAAAACCCTTTTTTTTTTTCTTTGGAGTTGAGGAAATTGTACATTGAAGGTGGAATTAGTGACATAGCCTAGCTCAATATTCAAGGTCATCATTCCTACCTCCAGGTATCAGCCATTCCTCCTTAGCTTACAAAGTTTTGAAGAACTTTCCACTTTTACTTTCAAAAAGAACTTTTTTTCCCTCCAACAGGACTTTCATTTTTCTGTTTTGGCTTTCTTTGTTTGTTTGTTTTGGAGTTTTTTTGGTTGGGTTGATTTTGGGGTTTTTTTGGTTGTTTTTGGGGTTTTTTTGTTGTTTTGTTGGGTTTTTTGGGTTTTTTTTTTGTTTTTTTGGGGTTTTTTTTGTTTTAGTTATTTTTTGGTTGGTTTTTGTTGAGTTTTTTTGGGGGGTGTTATTTCACTTCAACCTACAGCTTCACCTTTCCCTAGCCATTAAATTAAGGCTCTAACGAGCTGCAGAGGAGAGATGGTACAGAGGAAGAAGAAGAAGAAGAAGAAGAAGAAGAAGAAGAAGAAGAAGAAGAAGAAGAAAAGAAGAAGAAGAAGAAGAAGAAGAAGAAGAAGAAGAAGAAGGAAAACAGCAGAGATCTCACCCCAGCGCGCTCCCAACAAAGCCAAATTCCAGCGACGTCCCCCCAATGACCCTGGAAGGATCCCCCACCAGCTGCTGCCAGTGCCCTACAGCAAAAAGGCCCCAAAGAACGTTTTGTGCTCCTTGGTGTAATCCACCAGCTTGATGTCACTCACGTTGACCATCAGCTTGTCTCCCACCTCCAAGGAGACAACAGCGCCCAGATAAATGGGCTGGAACCAACCATTGCCGTTCTCACTGAGGGTCTTGGTGCCCGTCAGCAGCTGGGTGGGCTCGGGGTAGCTGTCGGTGACCTTGGTGATGATCTCAGTGACAGAGTTGGGCTTGGTGCCACTCTCAACGGGCCCTCGGAAGGTGACCTGAGCGTACACGTAGTAGTCCCCGGACACGGGAATCACCAGAGCGTTGCTGGAATAACTCAGGTTGTTCTTGGTGAAGGCCAGGCCTCGCTTGTCTTCCCACTGCAGGATGGGCAGGTGGCTCCCCACGGCGCTGGCCAGGTCCTGCTTCTTCACTGCGGGAGGAAGAGAGAGGGAGAGGAGGGTGGGTGAGCTTGGTCCTGCCAGGGGTGTGGATGTGCTCCAAAGGGGGAGGAGTTTAAATAGGGCGAGCAAAATGCTGGGGCAGAAATGTTCTTATTTCACAGCTTGAAAACTGAGCTGAATGGGCTGCAGGACAACTGTCCAGGGGCATTTTCCTGGGTGCCCAGAGGGTGTCCAGATCTGAGCTGATAGGACTGAAAGCCAAGGATGCTTTAGGAAGATCTTGACAGTGTGACCTGGGCCTGGGGGTCCTGATTGTGGGTCAGATCCCAAAGGATGAGCTGCCCTTCCTAAAGGCTGAGTCTCCTGGAGCTGGGAACCAAATTCCCATCTCACCCATTTCCAGAGTGAAACCCTTGCCCTTCAGCGACCAGTACTGGGACAGTTGTACCAGGCTTGTACCTAAGGGCTGGGACAGGAAGAGGAAACACTCAACCATCCTTTTCTTCAGTAGGGGTGGATTGCAAATCTGTTTCTTAGAGAGACACTTCTGTGCTTGCAAAATGTCCACGCTGGTCACCACGATGTGTCACCAAGCACTGAGACACTTGAACTTCTCCTCCTGCCAAGCTGCTTCTGAAGGGGGTTGGGGTTTCTCAGCCCTTGTCTCGAGCTTCTCCTCCTGAGTGCTCTCAAGGACATCTTTTGCAGAATTGCTTTTGGTTTACCAGGGTGACTGGATTTCAGCAAAAACTCCAAAGACCCCACTCTGCTTCAAGAGGTCCAATTCCAAAGCAACACATTATATTTTAAACCATTTTTATCTCTCTCTTTCCCTTTTTTCTTTCTTTAATGCTTTTTCTGGAACAAAATACTGAAGTTTGGAGTCAGCCTCAGCATTCCTCCAGACTTTTTTTCCCCCAATCTTGTGGTTACAAGCAGAGCTCCAATCCTGACCCCTGCATCAGTCTGATCCAAGCTGAGGATGCTCCCCAGGACGCAGGGGGAAAATTAGGGAATTTCTGCCCTATTCCCTTCACCTCCTCCACCACTTTGATTTCTCACACACAACAGACAGGAGAATAAACCTCAGCCCTTGCACGTTTTTCTGCAGGGAAGCAAGGGTTGTCTCTGCTCTTTACTGGCTGCCACATAAAACTGTTGTGCTAAAACAGCAGCAGTGGGAAGAAGAGGATAAAACCCATGGAGATTCTGTCAGGTATTAAAATGAGCCTGGAAAATGAATGATGAATGCTGAGAAAAGACTGAGGGGACGGAGTTCTAGGAGCTGAGACCTTTGCAATGAGCTTGTGTTAATGTCTAAAGCTGATTTGGATTCAGTATTTGGGGAAGGGGGGTGTGTGCATGGGAAGGGTGGCAAACAGAATGTGGGTGAGGGGAGGCTTTGAAATTCCCTAGGCAGTAACCTTTAGGTTTATCCTGGGCAAAATGAGACTCAGAAAAAGGAATGTGCTCATCTGCCAGTGGCATCTGTCTCCCTCTTTCCCAGCAATAAATAATCCCTGAGGAGGCAGGAAGGTGTTAGGAGTGCAATTCCTTTTATATTCTCTGAGCAGCACAACAAAATAATGGCTTTTTTCATGTCAGTGCTGCTGAAGCACCAAACCCTTCTGATCTTTTCCCAGGAGGCAAAGTGAATGAGGAGAGTATTTCTGGGAAGGGGAAGCCAGACAGGGATTGTGGCAGCAAGGAAAGCTAAATTACAGAAGTATGATAAGGTTCGAGACAATGGAGCTTGATACAGAGAGGGGAATAAAAGAAAGTGAAAGTGCTCCTGGGCTGCCTTCATCCTCATCCATCCCTCAGGTTAGGGACTGGTCTGAATCCTGGGAAAAGCTCAAGTAGCTTTGGATCACTCTAAGATTTCCAAGAGCTTGGAGCAACACGTCTCAGAGAGCAGAGGAAATCTTGTTTGAGATGGGAAGGATGAGGAAAGATCAGAGTATTTCCAGAAAGTGTCCTGGGCTCTTTTCCATCTCTGGAATTTTGGGGGAAACTTGAAGAGAAGCTGCCTGTGAAATGTTCTTTTCTTGTAGAATGACGCACTTAAAATGTCAATGACAATTCCTCAATGAACTTTTATAGTAGTTATAATATATATTGTATTAGTTACAGAATATGATAAGATCTCAAATGAGCTACATGACTTCCTGACTTCTAGAATTAGTCAGGTTTCACAGCTTTAACTTCCCTTTTAGGACGAATCTCCCTCTATTGATGCTCTCTATTTTCAAGTTAATTAATTTTCCCTGTGCTTTCAATAACAGTCAGGAGGAAAAAAAAGAACATTCAAGTGCCTTTCAATGCAGCACAGCTCCTTTCCTAGCAGCAGCTGTACTTTGTCCTTGCCATTTATTTATTTATTTCCTCAATTCTGGAGCTCTACTCCCTGCAAATACACCTATGATGTTAATTCTTGAAGTAATTAAAATCTGCCTTTAGTAAGGGATTCGTTGCCACTGTTCCTTCCACTTTCCCACACACTACAAATTCCTGGCATCCCTTAACTCTCCTGTCCCCAAATCCCTTTTGGTTCAGTCCCTTGCTGGACAATCCCTGTTGCTTGTCAGGTTTGGGGTACATTTTGTGCTGAATTTGTGGGGTTTCTGCAATTCTTAGCACCAGTGGGAGAGCCTAATCCTGAACTCTGAGTGTCAGCAAGAGGTTGGAGCCTGTAGGGTGCAAGGTCCTGTGTCTGCAGGGTCTCTGGTACTCAAGTTCGTGCCCTGAGGGTTTAATAAAGGTAATTTGGAAGCAGAAAAGATGCTCTGCCCAGATTTAGAGGTGGATTTGGGACCACTGCAGCATGAGGAGCACGAGCCAGGTCCTGCAACACTGTGCCACAGGTGACAAGAAGGAACAGGCACTGCTCTGCATCCTGACCCCAAATCCAACCAAATCGGTGGAGAGGGGATGAGGGCAGGGCAAGGAGAAGCCCCAAATAAACATTGATGCACAGGAGGAAATGGGGATGGAGGAAAGCCTGAGCCGGGTATTAGCACAACTCAATAGGTAAAGTCATCAGGGAGGGGAGAATTCGATGCCAGTTTGGATAAATAAAAATTCCCAGAGTGAGTTAAAAAGGCCAAGAGCAGCTGGGATATTTATCATAAAGGAACAGACACCAAAACATGGAGTTATTCTGCTGCTGCCAATTAATCAGTGCATTCCCAAAGAACTCTGGCTGATTCCCATTCCTCTTGCTCCTCTGCTCTCACCTTCACAATACGTGTGCCTAAAACTAGAAGAAGACAGAGCAAAGGTGTGGAAGAGATTTCCCACAATTTAGGGTTTGTAGTCTGCCACGTTCACTTTGAAAAAGGCACCTGAGGTGGGGGAATGTAACAAAGATCAGGGGAATAATTATTCCTTCTACATTTTCTGTGCACAAATCGTGGTTTCTCAGAAGACAAAACCAGGGTGGAACCCAAGAAATGATTTTGCATGGAGCTGAAAATAACAGGAAATATTTTCTGCCTGCAAAGTGCTGTTAAGCTTGGAAACTCATTGCCACAGAGAGAAGCACCAGGAATATGTCCAGGCTAAAAAAGGGTCAAAGACAATCCATAGATACTGGGTTCCTCAATGACTACACAGCACAGCACAGCAGGGAGAGATTAAATTCCCTTAACCTTCCCCTTTTCTTGCTCCTTTCTATGGCCAGCAGTGACTGGCCCCCAGCAGAACACCAGAGAGGATGGGCACAGTCACCTGGGAGTGATGGCAAAGGAATTTTTGTAAATAAGGGGGCCGAGGAAATTTGGAGAAAGCTGTTGGGTGTTTCCATGTGGCCACTGGGCTTTTGTGCAGCCCAGGAAAGTTCCCACCAGCAGAGCAGAGCTTTGGCTGCTCCTCTGAGTCACTGGAGCCTCTGGATCTCTCTGCCATGGGGCACCTGGGGAAAACAAAACCTTACAGGAGCACACATGGTCCTCCTCTTGCTCTTTAAGATGTGCACTTAAGCAAAGATGTGATTTTGGACAAGGACAGGTCAGTTTTGGAGCTCCAGAAACCCCGGTGCCAAAGGGAAAGGCACCAAGGATGTGCATCAGGGAAGGAAACTCTGCTGGGAAATACATCAGCCCTGAGCTGAGGATTGGTGGAACCCTGGAGGTGGATTTTGATTGAACTCTGCAGGAGGATTGGAGAGAAGCTCCCAGCACTTCCTGCATTTCTCAAGTTACAAAGTGCACCCTGGGGCAACACTGGGGGTGCTGGGGAAGCCTCTGCAGTGAGCTGTACTTTGGGGAGGGATAAATGGCATCAGGCCAGCTGGAAAACCCTTTGGCACTCACTCCATCCACACACTGGAGCCAGACAGGAACTTTTCTCTGGGAATACCTAAAATTCTCCGTGTGGGTGGAGCTGGCGAGGGTGGGGGATCTCTCAGGGCAGTGTCCTTGGTGTGGTGATGGCTTCAAGGCTGAGGTGGTGAGATGGGGACCTCGGAGATGCTGGCAGCCCCTTGGAAAGGCATGGGAGCCTCTTGGAAAGGCCTGGAAGCTCTTTGGAAAGGCCTGGCAGCCTCTTGGAAAGGTCTGGAAGCTCTTTGGAAAGGCCTGGCATCCTCTTGGAAAGGCCTGGAAACCTCTTGGAAAGGCCTGGCAGCCTCTTGGAAGGGTCTGGAAGCCTCTTGGAAAGGGCTGGAAGCTCTTTGGAAAGGCCTAGAATCCTTTTGGAAAGGCCTGGCAGCCCACCCTGTGACAGGACTTTGTGGCAGCACCTTCCTACCACAACATAAAGGCCTGGAGGGCTCAGCTTGGCATTGTCCTTCCCCTGCTTGCTCTGAAATGTGTCAGAGATGATCTCACTGAAAACAGGGGGGGTTGGATGGGAATATGGTGTGTGTGGCCTGAGTCAGGCCTCGCAGAAAAAGAAAATAAAACTGCCCTGATTTGACCTGATTTTGCTCCTGATTTGTAATTCTTGCAAATTCGCTTCTCCACTTGAGGAGGGCTCACTTGAGCTCCTTCCCCTGCCTTTTCTGGAAGATTCAGCAGATCACTGAGACATCAGGCACCTATTTCAGTTCTGTTACAAAAGCTGGTCATTCAATAAAGCAAACAGCTTGGAAAAGTGGTGATATTGCTGTCCTGCCTCCTTTGTGGGCCCTTTCCTACAGACACAATGCCCTCAATCTGGCGTGGCCAACAAGGCAAAGCCAATTATTATGTTCCCCATGTTTCCTGCAACACCTGCTCCTGTCAGATCCAAGGTTATTGAACCACAACATCTGCTGTAAAAACGCTTCAGTTTTGAACAAGAATTACCTGTCAGGTGAGCTCGTGGCTTCTCTGCACTGGAAAGCGTGTCCGTAACTGCGGGAAAAGGGAAAAAAATGATGTGAGGATGTTTGCTGCTGTTCAGTAAAAAAATCACAGAATATCCTGAGCTGGAAGGGACTGAAGGGATCCTCCAGTGCAGCTCCTGGCCCTGCACAGACACCCCAACAATCCATCCCTGGGAGAGGTGTCCAAACGCTCCTGGAGCTCTGGCAGCCTCGGGGCCGTGCCCATTCCCTGGGCAGCCTGGGCAGTGCCCAGCACCCTCTGGGGGAAGAACCTATTCCTAAGTCAACAAAATGTGAGCGGTGATTGATGCCTGTGAGGAAATGTGTGCAGGCCCTCTCCATTTCTGCAGAGGTCTGAGACAGGAATTATTTGCTGGGATCCCTTGCTGACACCCCTGAGGTAATGAAATGCAAACGTGGGAGTTTGTCAGACCCGCTGCAGCACCAACAGGGCGCACTGTGACTGTGTCCTAAACGGCTGGAGGGTGACCAGAGGGGAAGGAGCACGGGCTCCCAAATCCCTGCTTTTGCTTGTTTAGGAAGCCCCACTGACCCTGCAGGGCTGAGGGGGAAGCCCGTGCTTGCACAGCTTTCCCAGCCCTGGGGTTAGCAATGCTCCCGTTTCACTCTGTTATCTCCCTGCGTCTTCTCAGCCTCTGTGTGCCCTGGCTGGTTTGTCGGGGCAGGGATGGGGTGGTGAGGGCAGAGGGGAGGTGGGGAGCTGTGGGCTGGGACTGCAGCACCCGTGGGGCTGGGGGAAAGGGTGGCAAACTCACCGGCAGCCACTGCTCGTTGCTTCAGAAAGTGAGAGCCCCTCTCCTCTGGGACCTGCAGGGGAGAGTTACAGGCAGTCAGCTCAGGGTGCCCAGGACCCCGCAGAGGGGTTTGTGTGAGTTATCCCAGAGCATGGAATACGCTGCAGGGGTATCAGTGAGTTCAGCTGGAGCTTTTTGGCAAAAGGGTGAGTCCTGACAAGTCTTTGCTTCACTGTGAAAGGAATGAGAGGGATTTGTCTTTACAAACAAACTGTGGGCCTGCTGGGAGATAAAGGCAGATACTGAGAGGTGAAAGAAGCAATGGGAGGAACCCTAAATTCCACAGGAATTCCACTGATTGACACAGACTGTTACTCACCCAAGGCCGTGCTAAATCCCTGGATTTAGAGGAAAGAACAGGGACACGAGGAAAAAGGAAAGGGGGGGTGGTACACATTATAAGGGTGTCTGTATTAGGTGATTTGGGAAGTCTGTACCTCTCAATACCTCAGCCAATGGGGAAAGAGAGAGGGAAATTCGGATAAAAAGGTGGCTGCGTCCTCCAGCAACTTGAGAGACCCCATTGGAATGCCCCATGACCTCTCCCTTTATTCGAATAAAGTTACAGGACTCTTCTGTCTCCTTTTTGGACATAAACCTCTGGTGTTTGTGGATTAATTTTCCTGACAACTGCAAGACATTTCTGCTGTTGGTTTGGAACTGCCTCCATCTCCGAAAGGATTCCAGGACCCTGGGGGAGGTTGTGTTAAATTCTGAGGCTGGACAAGCCCTTGGCATAACCGGGAGGGCAGCAGCAGCAGAGTGGCCAGTGGGAATCACCCACTGCTGCTTGGAGCCTCTCCTGCCCCCCAATCCATGCAGAGCAAGCAGAGCAAAGAGAGAGATTCTCCTCAAGGCAGGGCAGGTCTGAGCCTTTACAGGAGCAAAGGTTCACCCACACCACCAGCAGAGAGACTCAGGTGGATCAGCTCCACCTGCTTTCTGTCCTGCGCCTGCCTCATTCCAGACTAAGCCCGTTCCTTAGGTCTGTCTGGAATTTTGGGTGATTTCCTGGGGAGACAGGAGCTGAGCAGGTCTGAGAGAGCAGCTGGCAGTGGTTGAGCTCTGCTGCTCTGCTGCTCTGCACTGGGGAAGGCTCATCCTTCCTCTCCTCTGGAATTCCATTCTGGAGCTGAACTCTCCCATTCCCCTCGGGCAGGACAAGGCCCTGGGCCCTGCCAAGTGCTGAGGTCGAGCCGTTCAGAGGGACTGTGCCTGTCACACACCTGCCCTGCTGGGGCTGTGCCTCCTGAGCCACAAAAAATACACTGAATAAACTGAATAAACTGCCCCTGGTCAGCTCCTAGCGAAGGATTTGAGGCACTCTGCCCAATAAAAAGCTGAAACAATATTAATATGTAGATGCTGAAGCTGTCTCCTGCTGGCTGTGTCTCACACAGCTTCAAACACAGCAGGAGAAGGAGAAAATAGATAATTTATATTGGCTGGGGAAGGAGAATGTTTGTGGAAGGAGAGTCAGCCTGCCTGGATTTGGGCACTGCTGGCTGCTCCAGTAAACGCAAAGATAGTTTAATGTTTTACTGGAAGTAAACATCCGTGGGCTCCTGCAGAAAACAGTCATTTCTAAAATAGCTGCTCCAGTGTGTTGGGAAAAAGTGGAGAAGGAAAACAGTAAGGAAAATTCTCTTTTTTTTTTTTCCCCTCCCTCCCTTGCCCACCTGTACACAAACATATGGCCCAGCCCCAGCGGCCTCCTGGCAGAGACTGGTGTGAAATTCCACAGTGGGGATGAGGGAAAACTGGTGCTGTGCTGTCCAGGAGATTTCTGAGCCTTTCAGAAATTCAAGCCTTTCTTGAGTCCTTTCCTATGTGTAAGGACTTTCAAAGTGCTGCTTTCTGTGGTGGCTGACCACGAGTGCCCCATTGATGTGACACAGTCACAGCCAGGTGACTTTGTCCCTGCCCTGGTGGGAAGCACGAGGTCAGAATTAAGGATTTCCCTCACACTCCCCTTGCCTTCAGCCAGGTGTATTCACCTAGGAGTGTATTTACACACTGCTTGTGTGACATTTCCTACATACTTCCCAAGTGACTAATTCTCTTATTTCCCAAGTGATCCCATTCTCTGACGATTCCACAGCCAGCTAAAAAATCAATCCCAAACCTACATTTAAGGATGAAACTTCTGCAGAACTGTTTACATACTTGAAGTCGAACTTCTGCTGAAGTTCCTTGTATAAACTTGGATGTTGCAATCCAAACAGAGGTGGCAGGAAAATGGGGAGAGCAAGAAGAATTCTGCTTCTTTATAAAAGATAACAAAAAGGTTTTGTTTAAACCTAGATTTAGTTATTTCCTAAGAAACCCAGATGGAAACAAGATGCTGAAGGACAGAGTGATGCAGCAAACAGAGCAGGGGGATAGAGCAAGGTGTGAAGTTATTCTGTTGCTTGGCAAAGGTGTTGCTGTCCTTTTTTTCCCCCTAACTGTGCTATTGGATAAGAGTATAAATACAAATCTCCTCTAGAAAATGTTTTAGTGGCAGACAGTGCTGCATAATGCCCAGGTGTCAGTAATGCTTGTCCTGGATGGGCACAGATGTTGTGCAGTGATGGGGAGGGAGAACTGAGCAGCACGAGACAGCAGAGAGAACATTGACACAATTACTGCTTTTCTCTCTTTTCCCTTCCTTGCTCAGCTGTGCTTCTGAAAAATTCACAGCTTCAGTTTTCCCTCTGGCTACTGTGCAGAGCCCAACCAGTGGGTGACGCTGAAAATCCCACCCTGAGCTGGCTCTCAGGTATTTGGACAGGCAGCTCTAATTGCCCTGGGGATTGCCGTGTGCAGGACACTTCAGGATGGTTCTGGTACCAAAGATGTCCAAAAGCCCCAGAGCATTTATATCCATACATTGCTAAACCCAAAAAGAAGGGCTGATATCCAATGGCATGGGAGGAGCAGCTGGCACTGCCAGCAGAGGGATTGATGAACAAAATATCCCCAGCTCCTCCATCCACTCCATTTTCAGCAGCGTTTCACAGGGAGGGTCTCTGCAGGCCATGTGCAGTACATAAACCCACATTTTCCTAACTCCAGAGATGCTGCATGGCCTGGGCCGGGAATTTTTGGTAGGAACTGGCCTGTGCCAGTAAGAACTGGCTTCAATCAGAACATTCTGCTGCCCAGTGGAAGCCTGTACCCAAAGCATGTGACCACAAGGAATATTTGCATCCATCAGCAGTGGCCAGGCAGGGATTTAACTGGTGCTGGCTTTGGAAGGGCAATCCCAACACCTGGGCCCATCCAGCTGTGCTTGCTCCTCCTCCCCAGGGATTTCTCCTTCCCCAAAGATCAGGAAGCCTTTTGAGGTTCTCCTTCCTTTACGGGCAGGCCATGAGGGCAGGTTTTTCCTGGGATTTGTTGCCAGCTTTCTGGCTTCATCCTTTGGGGCAGGATCCAGGTGGAGCCTCTGGGATTTTCAAGTTCCTTCTGCTCTGCACCAGGTCCCTTCTCCACTGCCAGGCTGCCATGGCACAGACAGGGTGCACAGGGGCGTGTCCAGCCCTTCGGAATTCCCATTTGGAATTCCTCTTCATGCTGCTTGTGGCCCTGACGTGCCGAGGATGCCACGAAACCCAAATACTGACTTCTCCAGGCCACAGGACTTGATGCTCTGCTGAGTGGGATGCTGGGGCAGCCCGAGCTGCTCTTCTGTGCCATCCCATTGATGGTTTTGGGAACTCAGATGGAAACTTGGCTTCCCTTTGAGGAAGGATGGCACCACTATGGCCTTTATACAGATTTCTTGCTAATAACACAAGCCACGTGTCCTGGTTTGAAGAACCCTATTTCCTCTCCTCGCCCTGTACTGAAGCACAAAAGAAAGCGATTTCTCTTTCCCAAAGGAGCAGTGGAGTGAGCCTGGAAGGTGTCCAGGAGAAACCACCATCAGACTGGAATTATTCATTCAAGATGCATCGTACTATGACACAGAGAGAAAACTGGTGGCCCACACATGTTGCTGTAATGACATAACTTGCCCTGCTTTTCCCTTGAAGGAACATTTCCAGTGGAAGAGGTGACTCTGCATCCCTTCAGAGGCACCAGGTGACACCACGTGCACCCACAGCGAGGCAGGGATGAGCGAAGCGCCTCACCCCGTGGGCAGCGTGCCCAGGGTCACAGCCCTGTTGCACAAACCTTCCCAGGCTTCCCTTCTCCTCCTTGCTCCAGGAAGGACTCGCTCAGGAATTTACTCCATCTGCTCCTCACCTGCTGAGTCCCTCCCTCCTCCCAGGACTGTCCCCAGAGCACGAGAAGGTGACAATCGTGTGTGGGCTGAGCTCTGTGGGGTAACCAGAGGACTCCTCCCGTGGGCTGCAAGGGTCAGGAGGCCAATACTCATCTGGGGCAAGCTCGGGGCTGCCCACTCGTCCCAGTATGCCCAGGGCACCCACACCCCAAAACCAGTGCCCCAGAGAGCTCTGTCACACAGGTCTGGTCTGAAAAGTCCTGATCTGAGCTGCCAATGGGGCACATGAGGACGGAGTCATTTAGCAAACTTCGAATGCAGAAGGAAATGCAAAAAGACGTTTTCCTCAGAGCTTTCATGCCCAGAAACATTCCCAGGGACTGAACCACCCCAAACCTGCAGGCTCCTTGGGCACACGGCTCCCTGGGGAATTCACAGCAAGGCAGACACATCCACCCCTCCGGGCTGTCCTGGCAGACAACCCCGACGGCACCGAGAGCAGCAGGGTGAATGAAAAATCGGGAACAGGCAGGGCCCAGCTGAGGTGCAGCTCCTCCCACGGCACCCCGGGCACCCGGCCAGCCCCGATGACTTTCCTCTTCCTCCCTGGGACTCGCAGAAGTTGTAACTCCTCTGATCACCTCGTTACATCACTGGGGAAACATTACGTGCTGCTAATTGGGAGCATGAGCACGGCAATGCACACCGGCGTTGCAATTCCCATGGATTACGTTGCGCTTTTCCTCGTAAGAAGCCAAACCCACTCATAAAAATACTTTTCTCTGCTAACCCTGCCAACAGGATCACGAGCCATTGGGTTGATTAAACAAGTTAACATTTGATTATTCTTTCACTCCAAGGTTGTTTCAAGACTGAACTCTCGTGGGACCCAAACCCAGAGCAGCAGCTGAGAATGCCCAAAGCACCTTTTTTTTAGTGTCTTTTACCCCCAATCTCGTGTAGCACCCAGCTTTCCAAGCTCCTCCACGTTCAGCCTTTGCTCTGCTGTAATTCCACACTTCTGGAACTGAGGGCCCCCAAATCCTCTCAGAATGTGCCTTGAGGAAAGTTGTACTCTGGCACCTGCAGGTAGGGCAGCCTGGGTTTCTAGAGCTGGGCTCCATAGCAGGGACAGGGTCAGGGCAGCATCACGCCTCACACACTCAAGGATTTGCCAGATTTAAGAGCCTGAGAAAGCTGCACAGAGGTAGAACCACAGAGGATGCTGCACCCTGAACTCGGCACCACTCGGGCAGCGCAGCCTCGGGGTCACCCAGGGGCCAGCGCGTCCCTGGGAGCCACCACCTCCCTGAACACCCGCGGGCCAAACGTGAGCCAGGTGACAAACTCCCCTTTCTCGGGCCCTTCCTCGCTGATTAACTGGGGAATTGCAGACCTGAAGCTAAAATTCAAAGCTTAATTCTCCAGACCTAGAGCATGGGGAATTCCCGCTGAATTCCCAGCCTCCCATGGGAATTGGCACTTGCTGGAGGAACGGAGCAGCGTGGAACGGGGTTAGAAGCAGCACAGCACAAGTTTGTGGGGCTGGGAGCAAAGTGAGTGCAGCTGTCTGGCAAAGGAGAAGAGCTGAGATAATCCCTAGGTCTAGAGAAAGTTTTAATCCGGAGTAAAAAACAGGACAGAAAATTTAGGGTCTGACTCCCTTAATTGTCTCAAATCAGATCTCTGCAAAAGTTTGCATTAATGATAATTAATAATCCACCGGAGCTGCAGCTGTCAGCCCAGGGACGGGTGAGTGACCCACTGGCATCAGCAGATCTTCCTGAAATCAGACACCGGTAGGGGAAACCGCAGATTTAACCCAAAAGAAGGGAGGAAAACGAGGCGGATGTCAAAAATCTGGCAGAAATCAGTGCACAGACACCGATTTCCACCAATCAGTGATTTTTTTTTTTTGAAACATTCCCTGCAGCACAGCCATAAAAGTTTTCGAGTCATGTACTCTACTTGCGACCTCAGTGAAAGCAAGGAACAGTTAGTTAAAAAGAACGAGCAACCATCAGCTTAATCCTCGGCAAGAAGGAACGTAACAGCGAGTCCCAGAAACACGATCAATTCCTAACGAGGATTAAAAGAACTCCACAGAGGCTCCGTTTGGAGGCGCGGGACAGGAGCCGGGTGCGTCCGTGCCTTACCTGGCTGCCACAGGAGCTGGGGGCCCGCAGGTTCCCGACCAGCAGGTAGGCGGTGGGCAGCATGAGCAGCAGCACGGCGAGCAGGCACAGCAGCAGCGCGCACCGTATCCTCCTCAGATCCTTGCGGAGGTGCATCCCGGCGCTTTGGCCGATGCCGGGAGCCGCAGCCTCCGCGCCGATCTCCACCACGCTCTCCATGGCAGCAGCGCCGGGCTCGTCCTCCGAGGGAGCCGGGCACCGCCAAACCTCTTGTGGCGCCTGGCCTGCATGGAGACCCCCATTAAATAAGAGCTGCCCCGAGTGTGGGAAGGCACCGCCACACACGCACACCCTCCCTCCCTCCCGAGGAATGCACCGCCTACAATAGAAACCCGGCAGGGAGAGCGGGAGCACCGCGCTCCCCGCGCTGCCCGGGGCCGGCTCCTGCCTCCCGACGGCTTTGCCTCCCCCCTCTCGGTGCAGAAGGAAGCCAGGAAAGTCCCAGTGGGTGGGACCAGGATAAACCCTGCTGCTGGGCTGGATAAGCTCGCAGGCTTTTCCGCGTGGCACGGGGAACATGAAACCAATGGGAGTGAAAGTGAGAAGCGGGCTGGGAGAGAGGCAGAGGCGAGCGGAGCCCGGCAGTTTCTTCTTTCCCAGAGAAAGGGGAAGAGGTTTTTGGGGAAGGTGAGACGACAGGAAGCGAGTGACCCCAAAGAAGGGGTCCGGTTCTCTGAAGTGTTGCTTCATCCCTCCTTTTTAGCAGAATTCACAAGAGGATGCCCGTTGCTCAGTGTTGCACCTTTTGCACCAAACCGTCGGGGCTTAGGCCCAAAATTGGATGTTTGTCTGCTCTGGGGCTCATCTTCTCCCAAATGACCTTAATTAAAAACCTTAACAAAAAATTGTGCTGTCACAGGAGTCTGTTATTGCTACTTGGAAAAGTGTGATTTTGGAAAAATGATGTCGATCTTACTTGACTGACAGCTGCTATCCTTGATAGAGGGGGGCTGCTCATCCTCTGGAGCTGATCAGCAGCACAACCGGGAGGAACAAGCTCTGCTGGCAGCTGATGTCCAGCTGGAAGGTGCTCCTGTATCCCAGGAAAGTTCCTTCCTTGCTCCTTGCTGCTCTGCAGCAGCCCATCCTCCACAAGGAAACCCACTCATTTAGGAAGTGCTTGGCATGGAGATGTTGCCATTTAGACTTACCCAGACTGCTGAAATTGGATTTTTTTTGTCCCCAGGAAAGTTCTCATTAAAACAGAAACTTTCTTTGATGTGTATATGCACACACAGTGATGTGCAGGAACTTCTCCTTTTTTCCCTGGGTAGAGAAACAGGCTGGAAACTCGAACGCTTTTGTAGTCAGAGAGGTTTGGTTTCCCCCACCTCGCCAGGAAAAGCATTTCAGATTTGGATTTTTAGAAAACATGATCACAGAAAGAAAACTCTTTTCTCATGTCTCAGGCTATCTGTAACATCCCTTTCGCCCCAAAAAATACAGCCAGCTCTTATTATTTCAATGACACTGCTAAAAATCTTCCTGCTGCAATAGTTTGGTGCAGCTCTTGATACTCTGGAGAGCTACAAGTCATGCTCTGAGCAGAGCACATGATTTGGTCAGCGAGGCTGACTGAGGCTGCCGGCAGCAAGGATGGGATCCCTGCCAGCAGAGCAGAGAGGGAATAGACCAGGGGAAGAGAAGGTATGAGAGAGTAAGCAAGAAATAGTGAAAAGCAGGATGGTGTAGGGAGATAGGAGAGATGGTAAATCATGGAATGGTTGGGTGGGAAGGGATCTTAAAGGTCCCCTAGTTCCACCCCCTGCCATGGGCAGGGCCACCTTCCACTGTCCCAGGGTGCTCCAAGCCCTGTCCAGCCTGGCCTTGGACACTGCCAGGGATCCAGGGGCAGCCACAGCTGCTCTGGGCACCCTGTGCCAGGGCCTGCCCACCCTGCCAGAGAACAATTCCTTCCACATATCCCATCTAAACCTATTCTCTGACTGTTTGAAGCTATTCCTCCTTATCCTGCCACTCCATTCCTTGTAAATTGTCTCTCTCCATGTTTCCTGTTGGCCCCTTCAGGCCCTGCAAGGCCACACTGAGGTCACCCCAGAGCTTCTCCTCTCCAGGCTGAACAATCCCAGCTCTCCCAGCCTTTTCTCCCAGCAGAGCTGCTCCATCCCTCTGATCCCCCTGGTGCCTCCTCTGGGCTCTCTCCAGCAGCTCCAGCTCCTTCCTGTGCTGGGCCCAGGGCTGGGGCAGCTCTGCAGGTGGGGTCTCAACTGAGCACAGGGGCACAGGGGCAGAATCCCCCTTTGCTGCTGCCCACGCTGGGGCTCAGCCCAGGGCAGGGGGTTCAGGGCTGGCTCCTGCCCAGCATCTCACCCAGCACATCTTTGTAAAACACCAAATCCCAGCCAAATCACATCGCTCCTGGGAGGCCTTGGACAAGTGACCGACGGCGTTTCCTTCCTTAATCCATTGTTTGTTTTCATTTAGACTGTAACACCTTGGGAACAAGGACTGCTCTCTGCTTTCACAGTGCCCAGATCTCATTTCAGGGTAGGTGTGGCTCCATTTATCCTCAAATAAAAGAATTCTTATTTCTGTGAAGTCCTGTGTAGAGATGTGATTTTTTAACCTTTTCTTATTTCTGCTGTCCCAGCTGCATATTCTAGGACAAAATACTAAAAAACTGATACTTTTGACCACAAGTGTGAAAGTTTACTTTCTCTTCACTGTGAGTGCTACAAAAACCTTAAAATACATCAAGGCATGGGCCTTGCCAGCAGATGGACACAGATATCTCCAGGGAACACCCAGGAGTCTATTTTTATTTCATTTGCCAGGGATTTCCAGGGGAGCCAGCTCTGAGTGACAACAGCTTGTAAGAGCTTTTATTGGCAGTGGTGACCCTCAAACCTTTGGCTGGAAGAGGATGAGCAGCTGGAGCCTCGGAGAGCAGGGCCTGAGCTCTTGAGATGAGCTGGGAACAGGCTCATGCTCTGCCCCGGCTTTGAGGCCAAGCTGAGAATTTTCTCTTAAGGATCCCAAGAGAGGGAGGAGAAATTTCCTTTTTCCTGTGCAGACAAGTGTGCCTGGCACACAGGAGCCAGGAGGGGACTCTCTCAGCGAGACAGCGCTGGAACTGCCAGAAGAAACCCAGCACTGGGATGCACTGGGATGCACTGGGATGCACTGGGATGTTTGCCAGCCATCCCTGGCTGCAGGACAGGGAATGGGGACCTTGGGGAACCACCATGGTCTCATCTTTCCCGTGAAGAGAGCTGGGTCACGGCAGTCAGAGCACGGGCAGGGACGGTCCCTCTTGGCTCTCGGTCATGTCACATCATGCCAGCCCTCACCTGTCTCCTGCTGCTCCCCATTTGTCCCCAGCTCCACGCTCAGCCTAGCCTGTTGTGCAAATTCTCCTGCTCTTGTCAGACGTGTCCCAGCCTGTGATCCTTGAGTAGTTTCTACTGATGAGAGAAATTTGCAGGAGTTCCCAGTTGCTGCCGCAGCTCCACGAGCTTTAAAGTGGGCAGATGTTCTGCTGGGGAGCGGCTGTGGGGCTCAGAGATGATTTTGAAGAGCTGAAAAAGTGTGAAAGGAATTAGGGATCCAAAGAAAGCTTGGCACTGGGGCATGTCTCTGCTGTGCTGCTGAGTTTTCTTTGCTGTCTGAGGTGCTTTTTGTTTTCCCTGCGTGTTTGTGCCTGATGTGTCTCAGGGCATTTTGTCTGAGGACAAGCTGGATCACATCTAGAGCGAGGAGAGAGAAGTGCACAGGGATGGTCTGGCAGCTGTTCCAGTCTTTAACATGGAAAAAGCTCAGTGGATTGAATCTTTATTCACTCCTTGTGTACATCAGGCCCTGGCTGTGCTCAGGTTTTAGGCTCCTCGTGACAACAAAGACCCTGAGGGGCTGGAGCGTGTCCAGGGAAGGGAACGGAGCTGGGAAGGGTCTGGAGCAGCAGGAGAGGCTGAGGGAGCTGGGAAAGGTGCTCAGCCTGGAGAAAAGGAGGCTCAGGGGGGACCTTGTGGCTCTGCACAACTCCCTGACAGGAGGGGGCAGCCGGGGGGATTTGGGCTCTGCTCCCAGGGAACAGGGACAGGAGGAGAGGGAACGGCCTCAGGCTGGGCCAGGGGAGGCTCAGATTGGGTATGAGGAAAATTTCTTCACTGAAAGGATTGTCAAGCCCTAGCACAGCTGCCCAGGGCAGTGGTGGTGTCACCGTCTCTGGAGGGATTTAAAAGCCCTGTGGATGTGGCACCTGGGGACATGGGTCAGTGGTGGCCTCGGCAGTGCTGGGGGAACGGTTGGACTCGATCATCTTGGAAGTCTTCTCCAAGCTAAACAATTCTATAGTTGGATGATTCTGTGTCTGTGTTTTAAGTTTTGAAGCTCGCAGTGGGCATGGAGAAAAAGTAATTGAGCATTCAAAGCCCACTTCGCAGGTTTTCTAAGGGTTTTCAAAGTGATTTTTGTTCACTTTGTGGGGAATTCTTCATGTTTTGTCTGCTGAATCCTGAGAGACTCCCCACAGAAAGACAAAGCACCGAGCATCCCTCAGCTAGGAGGAGAGGAGAAATCAGGTGGGAATTTTCTCCTCTTGATCTCATCATTTCCTTCCTGCTTGGCGTTTGGTTGGATCATCTGGAGTCTCCCACCAGAGGCTTCACGTGTCGGAGGAGCAGCAGGGCTGGAGGGAAGGCAGAGGGGTGGGAGGGCTCCTCTTGGCACCATCCTGGAAGAGCAGTGATGTCACCCGTGCTCTGGAAGGGTTTCTCGTGGGCCTGGGCAGGCGAGGGGGTGTGTCCGGAGGGGCTTTCAGGTCACTCCTTGCCCTTACACAACTCCTGACCCCCAGGAGGCAGAAGTAGGGCAAACCCAGCTGCTGTGTGGAAACACCATCCAGTTAGGCTGGGTTTGCCAGCAGGCAGGAGATGGGGACCAGCCCCTCAAACACCCCTTGCCGTGGGATGACACAAGACGGGAAGGAGTGGGAGGGTGCGGGACGGTTCCCACCTCAGGCGCCGTGTCCCTCATGTGACCTCCCACCTCCGAGCTGCTGCAAGGCTCCTCCTGCCACCGCTCTTCCCTCCCACGCACACGAGGGAGACGCTGGCCTGGGCGGTGCTGCCGAGGTGTGGGAGCTGCGAGGAATATCATGGCCCAAAGGGATGCTGCTCCCGCGTGTCCCTGGCTCCAGCCGCGGCTGCGGAGGAGGCAGGGGCGGTGGCACGGCAGCTGAGCCGTTCCAGGGACTCCAGGAGAGCCTCGCAGGGAAAATCCTGGTCTGTTGCCTGTGGGAAGAGAGGATGGCATGGACATTCCTGTATTTAGAGTGGCTGCACAGGACACCGCGTTTGCTGGAGCTTTGCGAGGAAGTTTAGTACTGTCAGGCACAGCTTAGCTGGACATTTTCCCATCCATTCCGGCTCGTAGCAGGAAGCTGGCTCTGTAGCGTGCTCCCTCCGTGGTCCAGGGCTTTGTTCCCCTCCGTGCTGTTGGCAGTCCCCAGCAAACGCTCCAGCGAGGCGGAGCCTTGCCTCTGCCCCAGCCTCCCTGCTCTACGTGCCTGGGTGTCCATCGGCAGCAAACCACAGCTGGCTGCTGTTGTGTGGATGCCGAGGGGTTGCTGAGGATACACGGATCGGCATCAGGGAGACGTGGTTCTACGTGACGAACGCAACCAGAGGGAGAAAATCTGGTTATACAATGCAGTTCCTGGTGATTCCGTAGAAAGGATTATATGGCGTGGAAGAATGACTTGGTCGCTGCCTTCCTTTCACACGTCACAGCTGGGCACAGCTTTCCCTTTGCCTTGTTTGGGAGTGATGCAGCCCAGAGCTGTCCAGTGTGAGCAGTGGGATCGTGGAATCTTGCAGCTCGCTGGCTCCAGGCTCCAAATTTCCCGAGCAGGGCAGTGGTGAGGCAGTCTGAGCTCGTGGCCACGGCCTGCAGGGCTCTAATACACTTAAACTCTTGAGCTCAGTCTGCCAAGGAAGGATTGGGAGTGGTCCCTGTTTCCCTTTTAACACAGGCCTTCAGGTTTTAGGCTGCCACTGCCACGTGAAGTGAATGCTGTAAAAACCCAGGGGGTGGGAGTTGTGTTGTTTCCCTGAAGGGATGCCCCGTGTTTCCCCAGACAAAGCCTGCTGCTCCCAATAGGCACTGAGTCTGCCAAAACACCCCCAGGCATGGCTGGAGTGCCAAGTGGTACAGCCGTGTGCCAGCCGGGCAAAGGAGCCAGAGCTGAGCACAGACAGGGTGCCATTCATGAGTTCCTGTTCTCCCAAACCTCAGGACATCGAGCCAGGGTGCCATTCATGAGTTCCTGCTCCCCCAAACTACAGGGCATCGAGCCAGGGTGCCATTCTTGTGTTCCTGTCCCCTCAAACCTCAGGGCATTGAGCCACGGTGCCACTCCTGTGCTCCTGTCCCCCCAAACCACAGGACATCGAGCCAGGGTGCCATTCATGAGTTCCTGCTCCCCCAAACCTCAGGGCATCGAGCCAGGGTGCCATCCCTGTGCTCCTGTCCCCCCAAACCTCAGGGCATTGAGCCACGGTGCCACTCCTGTGCTCCTGTCCCCCCAAACCACAGGACATCGAGCCAGGGTGCCATTCATGAGTTCCTGCTCCCCCAAACCTCAGGATATCGAGCCAGGGTGCCATCCCTGTGCTCCTGCTCCCCCAAACCTCAGGATATTGAGCCAGGGTGCCATCCCTGTGCTCCTGCTCCCCCAAACCTCAGGATATTGAGCCAGGGTGCCATCCCTGTGCTCCTGCTCCCCCAAACCTCAGGATATTGAGCCAGGGTGCCATCCCTGTGCTCCTGCTCCCCCAAACCTCAGGATATTGAGCCAGGGTGCCATCCCTGTGCTCCTGCTCCCCCAAACCTCAGGATATTGAGCCAGGGTGCCATCCCTGTGCTCCTGCTCCCCCAAACCTCAGGATATTGAGCCAGGGTGCCATCCCTGTGCTCCTGCTCCCCCAAACCTCAGGATATTGAGCCAGGGTGCCATCCCTGTGCTCCTGCTCCCCCAAACCTCAGGATATTGAGCCAGGGTGCCATCCCTGTGCTCCTGCTCCCCCAAACCTCAGGATATTGAGCCAGGGTGCCATCCCTGTGCTCCTGCTCCCCCAAACCTCAGGATATTGAGCCAGGGTGCCATCCCTGTGCTCCTGCTCCCCCAAACCTCAGGATATTGAGCCAGGGTGCCATCCCTGTGCTCCTGCTCCCCCAAACCTCAGGATATTGAGCCAGGGTGCCATCCCTGTGCTCCTGCTCCCCCAAACCTCAGGATATTGAGCCAGGGTGCCATCCCTGTGCTCCTGCTCCCCCAAACCTCAGGATATCGAGCCAGGGTGCCATCCCTGTGCTCCTGCTCCCCCAAACCTCAGGATATCGAGCCCGGGTGCCATCCCTGTGTTCCTGCTCCCTCAGGAGCTCCCTCCCACAGGGCATCACCAAATCATGTAGGAACCTTTCACAGGAGGGAAAATTTCAGAAGCAAACCGCAGATGGTTCCTGAAAGCTCAGTGAGGAAGGATTGTTTGCATGATGAAACGGGGGTTTATGGATTTTCTGAAGTTCATCATGGAAGGTTTGTGTCAGATCCAAACCTTTGCCGCTCTATTTCTTATTTAGCTGCAGCCTTTGTCCAGTGTCCTGAAAAACCCACTGGGAAAGGAAAAGGTTCGAATGCCAGGCTTGGCTCAGTGGCACAGGAAGCAGAGAGGTGGCTGTGGAGGCACAGAGGGAATGACTCTGCTAAAGCAGAGCCCTCTGACTAACACGGACTGTGAAATCCAGGCTCCTAACCCTGCTGCTCTGGGGAACACATAATTGTGGTGAACAGGAGGGCTCACACCCCACCAGTCACTCTGATCACACTTGGCCATGTGCCAGGTGCCAGGCCCTGGCTGAGGGCAGAGTCAGGAAAGAAAAATCAGCACAGATTTTCCTCAGGACCTCGCTGTCCTTCTGTGCATGTGCAAAGAGAGCGAACTTCAGCTTTCACAACTGGGAGTAATTAATGACTTCCCATGTGCCAGCAATTTCCTGGCACTGATCTGACCCTGGTTTTCCCTTGAAATGAGCAATGCCATTGATTTATTCATCATTTAGCCACCTCCTGCCACACTTCTGTTATCACAACATTTGCCCTTTTGTGCCATTTTCTCATGGCTTTATGGCTCTCTTTGGCAGAGGTTTCTGGATCGTTTCCCATCAGGTAAATAAACAAAGACAGGGCCAGTGGCCTCCACTGGCTTTATTTCAGAGCCCTCCTTCCCAGCAGCTTGCCCAGGAGAAGCACCTGACCTCTTGTGAGTCTTGTGATGTGCTCATCTGTCTGTAAAAGTTGTTCATGAGCATGGTGATACCAAGAAAGCCCTTGTTTGGGTGGGGAGAATGCAATTAATAATTCAGTTAATTGCAATTAATTGAGTGTAATTTATAACTGTACAGCAAGAAACCCTCTCCTGCTCTCTCCTGCAGGATGCCCAGAGCTGAGCAGACGAGGATTTCACAGCTGATGTTACAGCTGGGAACATCCACAGCTTGGTTTGCACTGAGTGAACACCAGAGGAACCCACACATAAATGTTATGGTCAGGTCTTTGTGGTCACCACCACCTGAACCAATTAAATTCACAGAATCCCAGAATCCCAGACTGGTTTGGGTTGCAAGGGACCTTAAAAATCCTCCAGTTCCAACCTCCTGCCACGGGCAGGGAGTTTTTCCACTATCCCAGATTGCTCCAAGCCCCATCCAACGCTTCCACAGATGAGACATCCACAGCTTCTCTATGCAACTCATTCCAGTGCCTCATCACCCTCACAGTGAATCGTTTCTTCCTAAAAATAATGAATTGAATAAATTGAATTAAAGCTAGGATTAATTAAATTAATGCTAGGATGGGTTCTAGCACTCAGTAAAAGTTTAAACCAGCCAGCCAGAGGGTAACCCCCCCCAATATTCCCCCTCCCCATTGAAACTGTAGATCTTCTTTCTGTAGGATTTTGTGGATGCTGAAAATTTTCACAACTCCAAGCACATACTGGATATGTTTATAGAAGAGGAGTTCTTTGTGGGGACGAAATACTCAGTATTTGTGTGTCTCAGGAAAGTTCCTGTGCATGGGATTGCTGGAACCTGAGGGGGTGTTTTGGGAAAGCATTGTATAGGTTTTCCCAGTGCATCCACATCTGCACTGGGGCTGGGAAGATTTGGGACCTGTGGAAAAGCCCCTGTTGGAGGTGTCCAGCTGAGGGTAGCAGACAACAGGCAGTGTTGGGACATTTCTGGAAATTACTCCCCCGTGACTCCCTGATATTTGCAGCTCGTCCTGGCTCCAGCGGGAGGAAACAGATGGAATCTCTGTGCCAGGTGTTGAGGCTGGAGCTGCAGAGTGGTGTGGGGGCAGCCTGTGCCCAGCAGAGGATGGGACGGCCATGCTCAGCCTGCTGCCCTTTTGTTCAGTAATTTAAGTCACAATCATGGAATTTCCTGAGCTGGAAGGGACCCACCAGGATCATCCAGTGCAGCTCCTGGCCCTGCCCAGACCCCCCAACAACCCCACCCTGGGCATCCCTGGCAGCGCTGTCCAAGCCCTCCTGGAGCTCTGGCAGCCTCGGGGCCGTGCCCATTCCCTGGGCAGCCTGGGCAGTGCCCAGCCCCCTCTGGGGGAAGAGCCTTTCCCTGCTCTCCAGCCTGAGCCGGCCCTGGCCCAGCTCCAGCCGTTCCCTGGGTGCTGTCCCTGGCCCAGGGAGCAGAGATCGGAGCTGCCCCTCGGGAGGAGCTGCAGCCCCTGGGGAGTTCTGCCCTCAGTCTCTTCTCCAGCCTGAACAAGCTTCTCCTCACGGGCTCTTCCCTGTGCAATAATTA
The DNA here is from genome assembly GCA_013398055.1 of Ifrita kowaldi. Taxonomy (NCBI): domain Eukaryota; kingdom Metazoa; phylum Chordata; class Aves; order Passeriformes; family Cinclosomatidae; genus Ifrita; species Ifrita kowaldi. The sequence continues at coordinate 49,349 of VZRS01011948.1, read as the reverse complement.
CACATTTCCTGCTCGCAGCCTTTCAGCCCACTTCATGTCCTTTCCAGAAACTCGATCCTTCGAGTTTCCCAGGTGGGATGGGGCAGGATATCTCTGGGTGGGTTGTGGCCGCCGTCTCGTGTGCCCGGCGTGGGAGACTCCTCGCTTGTATCGCCCTTCCCCTCCCTCCAACACACCCTTTCTGTTGGCTGCAGTTCTGAAGAAGCTGCTTGCCCACACAAAACTCTTTCTGAAATGAGGGATTAAGAAATAAATGCACTTAGCAGAGGCCAGAGAGTCAGCCCGCTGAATGGGCTGTTCCTTGGGAGCTGAGCTTCAAACCGGCATTCTCAGAAATGGGATGTACCACGAGAATTTCAGTGCTCCAGGTGGAAATACCACGGGAAAGTACTCCAAGACTAGGTTGGAATTTCTAAATCTCTGAAGCAAATCTATGTATCGGAAGCAAAGCAGGTTGGGAAAGGCACATGGTTTGTCCATGAAATTTTTTTCAGGCTGATCTTATTGTTTCAGCCTCCCTCTTTCAGAGTCTCTGGATGAAACGGTGTCATTTTAGGTCTTTTCATTATTTCAAGGGGGTTTTACTTCTATTGACACTGAGATTACAAACCCACCATAGGTACTTTTTTGTGGAATGTGAAGTATAGACAAACAACTGCAGTTTGTTATTCTGACCCTGAGAAGAAGCAGGCACTAATCCCAGCCAGGGCAAAGCTCCTACAGTTTACCTTGCAGTGGGATAATGCTCATTGTTTATTGATCCTCTTCCTGTAAAAAATGTCCTCATTTGTTAATGAAAGCAAATCTTTATGGCAGCGGAGCCCAAATATTGCTTTGCAAAGATGAGAAACACCAGATTGTTGGGCGGACAACGAAGCACAATGAATGTCTTTGTGCTTCAAGACTTTCTGTCTCTCCCTCTTTTTCCTGGAGAGCAGTTGATAATCACTGGGAATGTTACCAGGCTTGCAGGAGATGCTCAGCTCTGGGGGGACAGTGACTTCTCAGGGCCAGCCTTTTGCCAGGTGTGTCCCTATGATGCCTTTCCCTGGTCTTAAAATCAAGAGTTAGACACGGTTAGAAGGGAAAAAGGGATTTTACCTTGGTATTTATTTTAAGGATCCTTAGGTGCACCATGTCCAGGTCGAATGCACCTCAATGCTCACCGCAATGCACACACACAATAGATCAGGTATCTCATTATAGGTGTTACTAATTAGCACATCTATCAAAGATTCCCCAATGAGAGGCTCGAGTGAGCCCCCCTCCCCAAGGAACCTTCCCCTGGATGGTTCTGTCTTAGTTTACAAAATGTGTTCTGGAGAGGCCCTTGGGGTCTGGGGCTCACTGATCCCTCACTACAAAGATTGTAAGATGTTTGGTCTCCTGGCTTGACAAACAAGTCCAAGAATGTAGGCAAAAAGCACTAAAGAATACAGAAGTTATAAAAAGGTATAAAAGGGGTATAAAAAAAGGCAAAAAATCATCACGGCACCACATATGTATCTGCAGGGTTGTCAATATGTCAATTTAGATTAGGAAGGATTATGTTTCTCTTTAGCCAAACCAACTTTAAACGGACCCTCTATGACCCGGTGTGTGACATGAGAGCACTTGTCAGGCAGCATTAAGGCTCTTCCCATCCATCCATCCATCCATCCATCCATCCATCCATCCCCATCCATCCACCCCCATCCATCCATCCATCCATCCACCCATCCACCCCTCCACATTCTCATCCATCCATCCATCCCTCCATCCATCCATCCATC
>VZRS01011948.1:14995-47112 GCA_013398055.1 Ifrita kowaldi | reverse complement strand
CCATCCATCCATCCATCCATCCATCCATCCACAAAGTGCTGACCTGGATTTTTGTGCCTGGAAGCTGTAGTTTATGTATCAGTTAATGTGTGATTATGGGCTTTGGGAGGGTGGTTCAGCCCATGCAATAAAAAAGGGACACTGCGTACATTCTGTGAGGTCTCACGAGTCTCCACGGTGAGTGGACAAATTCTACTCACGGTGAGCAAAGAAAACCACAACCTCCTGGGCTGTGAAAACCACAGCCTGCTGGGATGAGAGGCCAGGGCACGGAAATTACAAAGGGGCAGAGGAAATTACTGTCATCTTGCACAAAATGTGTTGTCATGGCTTTGAATGCAGAAGTGACACGAGTGTGAACTCCGAGGGACGGGCTCCAGCCTTCGCTTCCCTCAAGCTTTGTGGTTTTTAATGCTGAACAGATTCAGGGATGATAAAAACACCCGTGGAAGCTGCACAGAAGTGCAGAATCCTCTGAGTTTTACAGAAGAATCACGTGAGCTCCAGGCAGCATTTATCTTGTCTGTGTGGCTTCTCCCTGTGAAGTGCCGGGTCAAAATTATCTCCCCAGGCCTCTCAACACCTGGGAAATTATTGTCCAGAGGAGCTGTGACTGCCCCTTGAAGTGTCCAAGGCCAGGCTGGATGGACTTGGAGCAGCCTAGGCTAGTGGAAGGTGTCCCTGCCCATGGCAGGGAAATGGAACTGGATTATCTTTAAGGTCCCTTCCAACCCAAACCAGTCTATGATTCTATGAAATGCAGCTGTTAAAGGAACAATTCCTGCTTTTCTTGGGCAGATCAGGCCTACTTTTCTTCAGCTGATGCCCCAAAAAAGTTGAAGAAAACTGTAGCTTCCCCAAAGGAAGAAGCAGCGCATTCCTGGGATGCACCACTTGGACAGGAGGAAAGCTGGGAAGCTCCTCTTGGTTATTTGAGGTGACATTTGAGAGGAGGGAAGTCTCCTACCAGGACAGTTTTGTCTCCTACCAGGACAAAATGTGTTTGCATTCATGTCTTCCAAAGGAATTGCTTTGAAATTCATCATTTGATGTAAGACTTTGATTTGGGACTCATAATTGGAACTGTTTGAAGAACTGGGATTGGTTGGAAGAGTTAATCAAGTGAAGATATGAGAGTGTGCCTTCATCTTACACTGCCTGATACTGACCTGGGACAACAGAGAGCTGCACTTGCAGAGGGTTCAACCCCGAGATATTGTCCAGGGAGAAAATAACTGCACCAAACATCAGTGCAGACCACAAAAATGAGCAGCAATAGGGTGGGATCTCTCCAGGGAAGTGCCTGATCCCCAGGTCGTTGTGTAGAGGGGCTGCATGACCCAGCTGCTGCTGTGAGGTGCTCAGTGAGGTTCCCATCCCTGGAGGAGCCTGGCCAAGGTGGGCAGGAGACAGGCTTGAAGTAGGAACACATCTGGCTTTGTGGGTGGGTGAGAGAGCAGCATGGGATGAGCAGATGTGGAGAAGAAACAATGGCCAAATGTCACGGTCAGCCCGTGCAGAAGGACCTGGTGGAGGTTTGCAACTGGTTTTACACTTAGAGGGGCTGAGGTGGGAAAATGGGACCCCAAGAAAGGTGCTTGCAGCAGCTAAAATGCACCTGGATGAAGCCTGCTCTGAGAGCACCGTGTTTTGGTAAAAGCCATGGTGGGATTGGGATGGAGCTGCAGCTCTGGAGGCGCCTGGGGATGGTGCAGAGAGGAGCTGGCGGGTGCTGGGCGGGTGCTGCGGGTGTGGCTCATGAGGCAATGCTGACAGGCATTATTGCTCTGTCAGCTCCATGCGGCCAGTGACATCCTCAGTGGGGGAGGACGGAGACTTGTTGGGACAGCCCAGCCTGGGATGCAGGATCAGGGCAGGAGTCTGTGCAGGCTTATCCTGCTGGCTGCCTTCTGAGGTCAGGAGTTTGCCGCTTCTTAATTGGGCCTTTCTCACACACCGAGGAAGTTAATTAGTCAATTCCTGCCACTTTTCAACAGCTCCCAGCTCCCTCATCTCTTCCGTGGGATCTCCTGGAACAATCTCACCTGTGGGATGAGGAGCCAGCCCCGTGCATTACGCAGTGGCTTTGTGGGTGAGCCCACTCAATCCATGACCACAGTGCAGGACACAACAGGAGCAGGAGCAGCGATCGCTGCATCCTGAGCGCTCTGGGATGTGCCGGTGTGGACATGCCAACGAGGAAACAGAGACATCATCTTCTCCAGTGTGTCCACGAGCCTGGAAAAAGTGGTGTAACAGCCCTCACCTCCCAGCCCTGTTGTCTGGGCAAAGCCAGTGAGTCAGGGACCTCTGGGGAAGAGCAGAAATGTTTTGCACTGAGCATCGGAGCCGAGATTTCCGGTGGGTGAAATAATGGACTTGCTAGAGTACAGCAATGGCTCGTGGAAGGATCTCTTGACACAGGATGTGACTCTGCCTCCATCCAAATGAGGTTTTGACTACCTGGTAAGGCTGATTGCAGCTAATTAAAGACCATGACTTTTGTGGAGCTGAACTCCGGGCTGTAGTAGGCGGGAGAAGTTATAGGTTAACCTATAGAGAAATCAAGCAGTAAAACTTATTTTCTTCCTTTTTTTTTTTTTTTTTTTTTTTTTTTTTTTTTTTTTTAACTGGGATCAAAGACTTATTTGAAAACCAAAATTCTCTCAAAGCTCCATATTTTTTCCCACTTGCAGCCTCTCTGGTATGGCAAAAGAAAAGGACAGTGGTTGATGTGAAAGGTGTTACATGGGGAAAATGCTGAGAAACAGATGCTTGGTTTAATGGCACAGTCTGTGCTTTATCACAGAATTATTCCTAATCCTATACCTGATCATACCTACGGGTTTTATCTGCAAGTGCTTCTCATTTCCCAGGTTAAACATCAGCGTGTTTTTGTGCTGCCACCTGAACTAATTGTTACTTACACACAGCTGTCGGGACAGAACACTTGGCAAAATGTTCTGCCTCCAGCATGTTCTATCAGCTGGTCTGGTGGGATTTGAACCCTATAAATTAACACACTGCCATTGGCAGTTGGAGGAATTTTTATGTTTTTGAATCTTTTAGTGTAGAGAATGCAGGAATGTCGTGGATAACTGCAGGTCTCTTGTGAAGAAACGTTGTTTCCTGGTAGTCTCCCCCATTCAATTATTTAAGGCAAATCACTTCTGCTTTTACACTGATCTGTAAAAATCTAATCTTGGTAATCTAAAAACAGAAGGAAGATGAGAATGTAGGCTGGGGGAGATAATAATTCTGTTAGACCAAATATCCTGGGGATATCCTGGGGAAATAACACGACAGAAATACTTGACGTTCGTTATCTAATTTCCCCTGTAAACTCTCCTGTAGCTCACACCCCAATACTTTCAGTTCTGGCCATGTTAGAGCAGTGATGTGGCCTTACAGAGCCACTCCAGCCCCAAAGCTGTCCCGCTCCTCAGAGCAGAGTGACTTCCCAATGACAAACAATTCCCTGTTCCACCCAGCTCCGCGGGTGGGAAGGGGACGGGGACAGGGGAGGTTGGAGGGCGGTGCTGGAATGCTGCCATGGTGAATGAAACAAAATGCAGAAGGGTTTTAGCCTCTTTTCCTCATCCACTTCTTTTCTGTCTTTAAGTCTCACTACTGCCAAGATGAAGAATGAGGACCAGGATGCTCAGAAATACCTGGGGAATCTGAGCAACACGGATTAGGGGGTCAATTTGGAGTACTGGCAAAGGCTCTGTGGTGTAAGGCTCACTAAACGGTGAGGGAAGGGACACAAATCACACCCTGCCTCCCTCCCTTCTGCTGTCATAGGTGGATCAAGCAAGAACAACATGATTTCTAAATCTGCAGAATAATTTTGCGCTGTGTTCTCATCTCTTTGTCAGGTACAAGGTGGTATCAGCTGTAGCTGAAGGACTAATGCCTGTTTCTTTGTACTTATTATTGATTAAACTCTCCTCTTCTGCTGCTGGATGATGAGTTGCTGTGGAAAGCTTTAACATCTGTCTGTAATGTGTAATAAAACTCTTCCATCTGCAGAAATGCCATACAGGCTGCCATGCCATTCCCAGAAATTTCGCCTATTATCTGAAATTGGGAAGAATAGCAAGTGGGGAAAACATCCTAAATAATCTCATTTCCTTGAATAAACAATGGTCTCGAGAAAATGGAGCTATAGAAAACCACAGGAGGATCATAACAGTGACTTCTGCAGCTTCGGCAGAACAGTGTTGATAAATAAAGACAAATGAATCATCTGTGTGCGTTCATTTGGAGCAGACGCTGGATGAAAGATGCCCCTGTGCTTCCTTTATCCTGTTCCACTGAGCCTTCAGCAGAGCAGCCTTCCCCACCTGCTGGGAGGAAAAGAAGGAGCTCAAATCTTGAAGCTGTTCCTGCCTCCTTCCTAATTCAGAGACTCCTCTCTTTTGTTTTTCCATCGATTTGTTGAGACACAATTTCCCTCATCTACTCGAGTTCCTCTCCCCCCTTGTTCTCTGGGTCATTCCAGTGACATATTTTTACAACGATGAACGTTCTTCCAGCCTTCAATCCCAAATTCTCGGTGGGATGTCTCACCACTGAGCCCTCTGGATTCTGAAGGTGCTACCTAAAGTCTTGGGCATTCAAGGGCTAAATCTCCCTTGCTGAATCATTGGGACTGGTGTTTGGAATGAGTAATGGAAGGGCATTTGGGGTCATGTGGTATCAGTGTGAGGACAGTAATAGTGTGTTTACTGGCAATTATGGACCTTGGAAGACAAAAATTAGGGAGCCAGGTAGAAAGGCTTCTCTTTTATCCAGATCTGGATTCTTTTTTCATTTTCCCCCATGCCTTTCTCAAACTGGGCTTGCAGCACCTCTGCTCTGCCTCCACTCACTGCACATCCCCACCCTGCAGAACCCTTCCTGTGGGTGCCAAGCAATCCATGCCATCCCTCAGTCATGGATCCAGCCGTGCCTGGCTGCTGCCAGCGGGCAGCAGACACGAACCAGGTGAATAGTTCTCATTGTGGGGCTGCTCTCCTGGCAGGGAAGTCACCTGGCTCCTGGAAATCACCAGCGCCCCTTGCACAATCCCTGGCACGCACGGCCCGCGGTGACGTGCCAGGAGCCACCTCTGGCTCCAGTGTCAGGGGACGGCTGTGCAGCCACTCTGGGAGCCCAGCACAGCCCTCTCACCCGGGGGTGACCCTGGGTCCCCAGCCAGACCAGCGCTGGCTTGGGCTCTCGGGGTGTCCAGTCCCCCTCCATGCTGGGCCGTGGTCATTTAGGGGGTCATTGTCTTTGGGAAAGGCTTTCACACGTGGCTGAAGTGCTCAGTGTGTTCCAGGGCTTTGGAGTGCTTGGTATCCAGGGATTTTTATTGTCATTCCATGGAAAAGACGGTCAGGGATAACATAAAGAGCTGTCACAGAATCACAGAATGGTTTGGGTTGGAAGGGACATTAAATCTCATCTCATCCCACCCCTGCCCTGGGCAGGGACACCTCCCACTGTCCCAGGCTGCTCCAAGCCCCGTCCAACCTGGCCTTGGGCACTGCCAGGGATCCAGGGGCAGCCACAGCTGCTCTGGGCACCCTGTGGCAGGGCCTGCCACCCACACAAGGAAAGATTCCTTCCACATATGGAACCTAAATGTCCTCTCTCAGTTTGAAAGCGTGTTTGTCTCTGGTACCTCTGTAGCAGCATGTCCAATTGAAGGAGATCCAGGAAAATCCAGTGAGGATTACTCGAGGTGTGGAGAATGTAGGCAGCATGAGGCACAAATGCATGGATTGTGTGGCTAAAAGATGATTACAAGGCTTCTTCGAGACCTACTACATAAAATGTCCTTGAGAGGAGGAAAAGAGCAGAGAACTGATCAACAGCTTAAAAACAAGCCAAAAAAAAAGCTTAAAATCGTGTATTCTGCACTGGCCAGTTGCTCTTGTTCTCTAGGCTTTGAATTTATAATAGGAAAATACAGGCTGGGATTCTGGGCTTCTTATTTCCCATAATCATTAAGGTTGTAAGAGACCTCCAAGATCATTGAGCCCAACCTTTGTGAAGCACTTGATGATTTAATCAGAAATTGTTATTACTAATATTGCTACTCTTAATATTACTACTGGTATTGTTGTTATTATTAAGTAAATTTCTTCAATGGCAAACATTTTAAATGCTAACAATATTTTCAGCTGTAATATCAGTGTTGTTTAGATTAATCTCTGCTGTTTAGGATTGCACATCTAGTACAAAAATGGTTTTAAAATCTTCCCAGGCTGCATAACACAAAAGTTCTGCTGTTTAAATGATGGCTGAGAAGAAGAGAACCAGCAGAACTTACTGTGAAAGGAGGGGGAGATGCCAAACCTCAATCCTGAGGTGCATCCAACCCTTGGCACTTCACACTGAGCCATGTCAGATCTAAACAGAATCTTTCCGATCAAAATATTTTCCCTCTGGACAGAACTTTTGCTTGAATGAACTGAAAACTTGGAGGAATGATGCTGTTTTTGCCAAGAATAAACACCCACAGTTTTCACTTCAGTGCTATTTGATTGTTCTGTTTCAACCTAGTTTGACTTAATTTCAAAATAATCCATCTTTTCTCTGTTTTGGTAAAAATAAAAAGAATCCTGTCTTGACTCTACTGAAGTTAAATATTATTAATTATTAAATTGAGGAATTCTATTCAGGGCATAATTTTCAGCTTTTCATTCTGTACTGGAAGAAAAAGTGAAACCTCTGAACATGGCCCACAGAAAGGAAATTTCAAGCATCATCTCTGCTTAGCAGAGGCAAGATAAAACCTGTGGCTGTCACACCATGAGACAGCTCCAGCGAGAAAAGAGCGATTTTTAAGAAATACAAAGAGCATTGTCACAGAACGTGCACAAGCACATCTCCAGAGTTGTCTCCTATGTCCTGGTTTCCCTGGTCAGAAACAATTGTTGCAATATTTCCCTCTGCAGAGTCTTTATTTATCTCTTTGTTCATTTAGAAAAAGGATGTGCTAAAAAATAGGAGCAGAGTTTTGAGCTGTTTCATGATGAAATGGTGCAATTGGCAGGGTGTTTGTGAGATGAACCCGATGGCACAGTCATGTGTACGTTGCTGTGATGTGACTGCAAGGATCTTAGTCCGTATTTGTCAGAGTTGCTATTTTTAGCTCCTGTTCCAAATGTTGTTTGGAGTTACCAGAGGGAGCTGGACTAGGCCCCAGTAAACACCCAAACCTCTGATCTCCATCACCTCTCAGCTGGCCTTCCTCACTTTTTTTTGGAGAAGCCTGGGAGTGTCTAAATGCAGAAATGCCAGAATGTGGGTCTGAGGTCAGGCTTAGGCCTGACACACGTTGGATTTCCCACAGCTGGGTTCATGGATTGTTTTACCTTTGGATACTTCCCCCTGTACCACACTGAGCTCTCCTTGACAAGCTACAAGAGCTTGGAGGCTCCTCCAGCACGAGCTGCAGCCAGAGGAGCTGGGGACAAGCTCCTGAGCCCAGCTGTGCCCTCAGAGCCACACAAAGCTGTCCCTGCATCTGCTGGGACCAACTGGTGGTGTTTGGTCACTGGTCCTCCAGGGCTCCATCAGGTGAGACCCCACCTGCAGAGCTGCCCCAGCCCTGGGACCAGCACAGGAAGGAGCTGGAGCTGCTGGAGAGAGCCCAGAGGAGGCACCAGGGGGATCAGAGGGATGGAGCAGCTCTGCTGGGAGGAAAGGCTGGGAGAGCTGGGATTGTTCAGCCTGGAGAGGAGAAGCTCTGGGGTGACCTCAGTGTGGCCTTGCAGGGCCTGAAGGAGCCAACAGGAAACATGGAGAGAGACTATTGAGCAGGCTCTGGAGTGGCAGGACAAGGGGGAATGGCTTCAAACTGACAGAGAGTGGGTTTAGATGGGTGATTAGGAAGAAATTGTTCCCTGTGAGGGTGGGCAGGCCCTGGCACAGGGTGCCCAGAGAAGCTGTGGCTGCCCCTGGATCCCTGGCAGTGTCCAAGGCCAGGTTGGACAGGGCTTGGAGCAGCCTGGGACAGTGGAAATTGATGATCTTTAAGGTCCTCTCCAATCCAAGCCATTCTGTGACTCTGACTAAGAGAACAAAACTGTCCTTTTCTGCTCCTGTGGGGGGTTGTCTCCCTTCTTTCCCAGCTGGCAGCTCCTGAGGGAGCCCAGGATTTTCAAGATCACTTGGGGACAGTCTTGTGTTGAAACGAGTCCCCTCTGGTTCCTTCAGCTTGGAGACCATTTGAGGCTTTGTTGTGGTGCTTCAGGGCAGCATCACATCTCCTCCACATGAGTTCCCACCAACTGTCCTCCCTCCCCCACTGTCCAGCACCGTGTGAGAGGTGGGTGATTGTGAATCAGAAGTTTTTGTGCATCACAAACTTGCCTGTGGTCACTTTGAACACGTTACAGGAAGGCCACTTTGTGACAGCCACCCATTCATTGCACATTTCCTGAGGTGAATGTTCTGGAGACACAGCTGATGAGCACGGCCTGCAAGGACTCCATCTGGCCCCTGGTGAGGATGTTGTCCATGATTAACACAGATCAGAGGATTGATGAAGCTGGAAAATGTTTAGCAAAAACTTCAATTTTAGTTTTTGTTTTGGGTGAAAGGCAAGATTCACTCTTCTTACTCTGCTGGTGGAGCAGAGCAGCCCTGTTTAATTCAGGAAGGTCTTCAGCCATGATGGAAAAATTCCCAAGGGTGAGAGGAAAGTTCCAGAAATAGGACAAAACTTGATATTCTTGCACTATTATTCACATTTCCAGAGAAAAGTACCTGCTTCCATCTCTGGATGTGATTTACATAAAGATACAGATGAAAAGAAAAAAAAGAAGTAAAATCCTGGAATCCCATGCATGTGACCACATGGGCTGAAAACCCCATTGCTTGCCTCAACACACCCTCTGCAAAGTGTTTTCCTTGTTTTCTCTCCTCCACTGCATCTGGAGGTGGCTGAGAAGGCCATCCCCACGCAGAGAAACTGCTCTGCAGCTCCTTGACAAGTGAGGTACCGAGGAATGACGTGGGCGGGACAGCTCCAGGGAAACCTGGAGCTGCCAGGGGAAAAAAGGGATTGAAAATAATTTTTTTTTTTTTTTTCCTCCGAGTACTTGAGCTCAAAAGGAATGCAGTGAGAGCCACCAGAACTGTGGCGGGGTGACACTGCTCACCTGGCCCAGGGAGGGGGAAACACCGAAATCTGGGGAAGAGGAATTCCAGCTTGTGCTCTGTGGGCAGCGGGCAGTGCTGTCAGGTTTGTGGCAGTGCTGCTAAAATTGGGACTGCTTGTTCCAAACCCAAGGGAATCAGTGGAAGGAGTTCTACAGCTTTTGGTCAAGATTTGACTCTGGCCTCGTTGCACCAAATTGATGACAAAACCAGGTGGTTTCCTTTTATCTTGTTAAAAGTCAGGAGGAGAGAGGCCAGAAAACTGAGGGGTATGGTTAGACCTGTGCACTTGGTGAGAGTGAGACTGTGTGGGGAATGTAATGTCCATTTCTGGATCAGGAGACTGGGATGGGATGGAATGGGATGGGAAGGGATGGAATGGAATAGAATAGAATAGAATAGAATAGAATAGAATAGAATAGAATAGGAATAGAATAGAATAGAATAGGAATAATCTCAGTTGGGAAAAACCTACAAGGATCATCTTGTCCAACTGCCAGACCCCTTTAGGGCTGACTGAATGTTAAAGCAAATTCTTAAGGGCATTGTCCAAAGGCCTCTTAAACATGGCCAGGCCATTCCTCTCCAGGAATTCTGGTCCAGTGTTTGACCACACTCTCTGTAAAGAAATGATTCCCTGTGTGGAGTCTGACCCTGCCCTGATGCAGCTCTGAGCCGTTCCCACACACCCCATCCCAGAGAGCAGAGATCAGCACCTGCCTCCCCACTTCCTACAGAGATGCTCAGGGTCCTGCCCAGCACAACCTGGGAGATGTTGAGGAAGCTGGGCTGGGATTTTTGGCAAAGGGGAGCCAAAAAACGCCTGGCACTGCCAGATAATGCACCCAGGGGTGATTCACAGCCAGCAACTGCCTTTAGGAACTTGATGGTGGAGTTTAGGATAACCTTTTTCACTCAGAGGGTGATAGAGCTCAGGAACAGGCCCTCAGAGCTGCCCAAAACCTTTCCCTGGGGAGATGTCAGGACGTGGCCAGGGAAAGCCATGACCAAACTGATCTTGTGCCAGTGCCAGTCTTGCTTTGAGCAGGAGGGTGGGCTACAGGTCCCCAAAATCTGGTCCAGCCAAAATACATATTTATATACACATGTAACTCTTTCAGCCATGGACTCTGATTAATTAAAGCTGATAATTTTATTAATAATCATTTAAGTAGCACCATTTAGTGTCAGGTTTCTCATGTCTCAGATGTTGTGCAAAGTGAAATGATCCTTGGTTATGCAGCCAAATTCCTGCTATTCCCTGAGCTAACTTCCTCCATCTTTGCTTAACTGGGAGAAGCGACCAGCAAAACATTTTCCAACACAGAGCTCTGGTTTGGGATGGGTCCAGTTATCATTGAATGAAAGTTTACATAGCAGAGAAGTCATTTTTGCTGAGATTTTTCTGAGGAAATGTTTGGATGCCTTTGGAGATAACAATTGCTCCCTGCAGGGGGAGAGACGGCCACGTGCCCCTGCGAGGGGACAAGGATTAGGATGAGACAACCCTGGCCAGCAGAGTAGGGCAGTGCTGTGGATTTCTGTGTACGTCATTGTTTTATTTTTCTGATTGTGAGGCAATGACCACGAGCAGAAGTGGAAAAAGCAGAAGGAAGAGTAAAGCAACTGCTGTGAGTCAGCAGGGCCAGGGGTTTGTGGAGCTCTGCCTGCACAGCTGCCTGGCAGACCTTCCCTGGCAGGGAACATGCCCAGGGCACAGCCAGGGCCCCGCTGAGGTTTCTCTGGTTTGGGGATGTGTGTGGGGCAGAGCTGCTGACGAGGCAGGGGGACCTCGCCCTCCTTTTGGGGTCATTTCTGTCAGGGCAGATGTTCTCCTCATGGATCCTGAGCGGATGTAGAGCACACTCGGCCTTCCCTGAGGGTGTGCAGGTCCAGGAGGGCAGGAGGCCTCGCCTGGCTCTGTGATGGCCACTGGCCTTCCTGCCGTGGGAGCCCCTGTGCCACACAGGGCTGGCAGCAGCCCAGGAACGAGAGTGAGGACCCAGAGGAATCCCAGGAAATATGTGGGATTGGGTTGTCATCGGCAGCACAGAGGAGCTGTAGGAGAGGGATGTTTTCTGGGGCAGGGGAAGCCCAGTCCTTCCCACAGCGCTTCCAGGTCTGTGGTTGCCCACAAGTCCACAGGAAAGGAAGCGTGGAAAAGGCTGAGCAGTTTTTGGAAGCTCAGCAAGGCCACTGGGGTCAGGCAAAGCAGAAAAATGAAATCTCCAGACCTGAAATATCCTTTTGTTTCTGCCCCTCTCCTTTTCAGTGGGTGCAGTGGGAGAACATCCCAAGCAGGGCTTGGGATGAATCTGCACCCAAGGCCTGTGACGAGTAATTTGTTTAACTCTGTTCAGCTTTTCTTTTCTAAAAGTTTTTCTCCCAAAAACCAGTCTTCCCTTCCTGCCAAGAGCAGGCTAATTGTTTACTGGATTGGCCCAAGTCCTGGAGTCATTCAGCTCCCTGGCAAGATCCCACTGATGTTGCAATGTCTGGTAGGGCCTGGTAACATCATCTTCCTGATTAAAGAACCCCACATCTGTGTGTTTCAGAAGGGTTTCAGAAAAGGCCAAGAGCAGCAGAAAGCATGTGCAGGGCTCCTTAATTTGCACAGTGCAGAGTTAGGCACGAAGGAAAGTAATTAGGATGGGAAATGTAATAGGACCTTGAGGCCTTGCACCGACGTTCATGAAAATAACAACGTAAAACACTGACCGATGGGCTGCTGGTTATTGTGTCTCTGATTAAAGTGAAATTCATCTCTATTTAATATTTAAATGCCTTTTAGTAGGGGAGAGGCTGTTTCAGGGCGCTGTGGCTGTGGTGGAAGGAGCAGAAGCTGGATGCTGTACCTCACGGGCAGGTCTGAACACATGTGAGACGGGGATGAGCGGGACCGGCCCCGTGAGGACGTCACCGTGCTCTCAGGAGGTTATGTAAGTTGTTTTGTTTGATCCTCAGCGAGAGGCCAGGCATGAAAGGGGAGCATAGAAAATAGAAGGCAAATTGGTTTAGCTCCTGGGCTTGTGGTTTTCGCCCCGGTGCTTTTCACTCTCCTCCCTTCCCCTTAATTGAGCTCCTTGCGCAGTTTCAGGAGAAGGTGGCAAAGATGGGATCACTGCCTGTCCTGTCCTAGGATGAAATCTAGGACTGAACAGATTTAATCAACCAATTATCAGACTGAGCAGCACTTGCTGGCTCCTGTCTATGAGACTCATCCCCAGGTCAGTTTTGCTTTTAGCAGGAGAGTACCAGGTAATATCAAATGTTACCACAGGGTTTTGCATTGCCTGTGATCAACCACAGCTTCCACTTGCACAAGACTTGGTCACAGGCCTCTTTCCATCACTGAGATGATCCAAGATTCTGGACAGATTCACAGTGGTCTCTCCTGCATGCTGAGCAAGTTGCCACCAAAACCTTGCTGTTGAATTGTGATAGGTGCTGACTGCCTCAATGCTTGATAAAACATCTGTAAAATCACTGCCCTTTGCTCTGCCTTGAGTGATTTCCTCCCATTCCCCACCAAAACGAGTTGCTGGATGAATCAGAGCCTGGGGTTTTCGTTGGTTTATTTGGAAACCTGTAGCATCTCTTTGGTTTGGTGAAGATTTGCCCCTTAACCTTGCACCTCTGTTTGTCACTCTGCTCCTGCTGGCTGGGAAAGGGGCAGAGTGCTAAAAGCTCTCTCCTTGAGCCACAACAGCACTGGGAGAAGTGCCAGAGGTCCCTAAGAAATTCTCTGGGTGGTGACAGGGACAGAGGGAGGGGAAAGGTACAGTTCCAGGGGTTTTCCCTGACTCACCATGGCCATGGGATGTCCAGGCCTGGCTGTTGTGAAAATCAGGCTGTATGACCTCATGAGTGCCTTGCCCCAAACAAAATGTGCTGGGTTTGTGTCTCAGCTGGGAATGGGCTGGGAATGCTGCTCTGGCAGACTGGATGGGGGCCTGGATTGGGATGGCTGCACAGGGAATGTGGCAGCTCCATCCCAGGGCACAGCTCTGGGAGGTTGAGGGAGTGTGGATCTCAGATAGGTTCTTCTGGGAAATTGTGCTTGGTATCTGGGAGCAGTGAAGGGAGGGGAACTTGTCCATTTTCATCCTAAAAATGAAAGCAATGAGAGTAATGCACACGAATAAATGCCTAAATATAATTTCCAAGGTGTAGGGCAGGCAGCACTTCCAAGGGAAGTTGAGGAGAGTTGATGATTGCTTATGACCTGTGATTAATTTTTCTTAATCTTTGCTGGAAAATAATTAGAAAAGGATTTGACTTTCCATTATATGAGACAGACAATTATTTTCCACCATAAGGTTAGATTTTTTTTGACCATTCCTTCTATCTCAATATAATGAGTCCTAAGCTCTAATACCCCACTTGTCAGGATTAAATTATTTCAAGTAAACTAAAACATTCTGAAAATGAGAAATCGTGACTAAGAGCAACATTTGGAACAGAGGAATGCACTGAAATTTCATTTTCAGTCTGAGAACTGAAGACAGTAGCAGAATGAAGCTTCTCTGGAAGACATCTGTTTGTGGTTGAAGTGCATAATACAACACGTGAAGTACAGTTGAAAAGCCTCCAAACTATGTTGAGTCTAAACTTCCACGCTGAATGGATTGTGCTTCCACGGCATTTGGATCCTGCTCAGGAGCACTGGGGGGACTGCCTTGGATCCCTTTAGTCCCTGGGGCTGTATCCCACAGGGGTGGTTCATATATGTGCAATAGTGAAAACTCATCTTTGGAAGCCTTCTGTGCTTTCTACAAATGCACCTGCCATCGTTTCCAGTTTCTCTGAGAACATTAATCCCGTGCTTCTGAGCATCCATTTATGGTGGAGAGTTGGAGTGATGTTCAGTGTGGTTTAGGTCTGTTTTATTGTGGGTCAGGAAACAAACCCCAGAGAGGATATGGGCAGGTATTTTCTTGGATGGCAGCTCGTTTTGTGAGCAAGTGCTTTTGGAGGGTGCTGAGAGCAGGGATAAGCTCCAGCAGAGCTCGAAATGAAGACAGCTCAGAGTCATTGTCCTGGACTTGCTGGAGCTTGCAGAGCATCCTGAGCCCAGCTTTACTGTCCCTTTGTTGTCCCATGGCAGGGACAGCCAGGAACAGGCAGCAGGACACGGTGTGAGGTCAGTGAGGGCTGGGAGGGAAAAGTGACCCTCAGCATGGGCCAGGAGAACACCTGCCTGCAGGAGAGCCTGGCCAGCCTCTCTGTGTGCCCTGGAGCAGCATCACTGCTCCCTGGATCATTCCTGGATGGTCCCAGCTTCATTCCTGGATGGTCCCAGCTTCATTCCTGGTGTGGGATTTGTCACACCCAACCCCACCAGCATCCCACACTGCGACTGCCCCACGCCAGCACCACACCTGAGACAAGCTCTGCCCTCAGGCTGGTGTGGGCACAGCCGTCCTGAGCCTGTGGCAGAGCTGGGAATGATCAGGAATTCCATAATTTCAAGTAGCTGCTGTCCTGATCTCAGTGTGTTTCTAAGCAAGCTGTACAATCACTCTTTCAGCCTCCTTGGAAAACCCCAGGCAAAATCCACTCCGGGCTCTGCCAAGATGACAGATCATTCTCTTCAACTTGCAAAACAGTTTTCTTCTTTCTCCAACTCCCACAAGAGTTTCTTGTGAGAAGAGGAAGCGGGCAGTGGTGTCCCAGTGCCCTTCCACTACTGAGTTTGTGTCTGGCTGTGTTTTCAAGATGCCTCTCAGTGCTGTGACCCTCCCCAAGGTGCCGGAGGGAAGGTCACAGAGTGCAGCTGGAACATGGAAAATCAATGTAGGAGAGAAAAGGACTCCAGGGAATGGAAAGAGGAAGCACTGGCCAACACCTTGCACTTCCTGCTTTTCTCTGTGGTGAGAGAAAATACCAAAGAAAAGGCCTAGCACATGTTTTCCAGGGATTCCTTTGTTTTTAAGGGATGAGTAAGAGCCTGGTGACAACAAAACAGTGAGGCAGAGCTGGAAAATCAGTGTTTTAGGGAAGGTGAGCACTCTTGGCTGCCCGGTGCTGTTCTGGGTGCTGCTCTGAGTGCATGTTTGGAACAACACTGGAAGGATGGCACAACCTCCTCTGGGGAGTGATGGGCTTGTCCAGAACACTCCAACAAGTATGGACTGTAAATTCTGAGTCTGGGGAGGTTTAGGTTGATATCAGGGAAAGGTTCTTCCCCCAGAGGGTGCTGGGCACTGGGCCCCAAGGCTGCCAGAACTCCAGGAGCGTTTGGACAGCGCTGCCAGGGATGCCCAGGGTGGGGTTGTTGGGGGGTCTGTGCAGGGCCAGGAGCTGGACTGATGATCCAGTGGCTCAGGATATCCTCTGATTCTATAAAAATTCCTCCTGTGTGTGGTAAGTATTTGCAGCTCTTCAGGAACTCTCTCCAGAGCTTTTCTCTCAAACCCCCAAAACAAATAACCAACACTAATTTATTAGGCCTCTGGTACAGAGATAAGGCATTCTGGTTTCCTTGGGGGAAATCAGGGAGTTTTGGACCACCAACCCTTCCAGCAGAGGAGTTTTACTGGACCATCCCCAGCAGCAGCTCCCAGATTCTGTTTCCAGCACTGAGGTTCTTCCTTAGCATTTTAAGGATTTTTAAAAATCTGTTATTAGCAATGAAGCTCCAACGCTGCAGCCAAGGAGAGGGACACCCCAGCAGGGTGTTCTTAACCACGGTCACATCCCTGTGTTAATTAGCAGGAATTTGAGCAGGGCTATGCTGTGGTGGTAGCAAGGCCTGCTGGGCCCAGGGACCTGGAGTGAAGCTTTGCAGCCCCTCCTGCCTCTGGGAAGAGCCAAATCCCCTGGATATTTTATGTTGATGCCTTGGTCTTTCTGTGGTTTTGATCAGAAATTCCAACCATGCTCTTAGCAACCCCTGTTGATACAAGCTCCAGTGAAACTGGTACTTTCCAGAAAAAAGTGAGAAAAAATGGTGTCTTGGTGCAAAAATTCGTGGTTTGCACTTTCTGGGACATTGGTTTTCCTCGTGGGGCTGAGCTTTGGGAAAAAAACCAAAAAAATGTTGGTTTCAGTTTCTTTTCTGTGATATTCCCTTTTGTCTTCAACATAAACTGTTCATTTTCATTCTCCAATGGGCATTTGCTAATGCAGAGTGGGGAAACAAATATCTTTCTTCCCCTTTGGACACTGATCTTTCTGGAAAAAACAAAATCAGGAATGATACGAGTGAACATATTCAGTAATACAGGTCCCCATTAAAAGGGGATAAAGGGGTTGTTTGGTCTGAGTGGGCTCAGGCTATTTTAGAATCCTGGAATGTAAACAAAGTGCAGCCTACAAACTTCTAAAAATCATCAGAGGAAAACTTCCTTCCTGTTAGAAGATTCCTGCTAATGGATGGGAGTGGATTTTCCTTTCCTGGATTATGTGTTGGAGTGAGCGCTGTTCAATGCACTCACTTTGCCCACTTGACAGGATTTGGGAAGAATGGTAAAAATAGAAAGTTTCTAGGAACCCTTTAAGAGGCATGAAATGAGATTAGCTGAGTTATCTCCCAGGCTGCTTTTCACACCGGGTTTCGTTGTTTTCTCTTTCATCCTCGAGCTTCCTCTCTGAGCGGTTGGGTTACAGATCCCTGGATTTATGTGTTTTCCCTTGTTTTTGTGGATGGTTCAGGATGCAAGAGGAGGGAAAACTTTCAAAGTGGAACAAAATCAGCTATATGACCTCGGGTGAGGGCTGTGAGTCATTTCTGTTTGGGGGACACAGTGAGGAAAGCCAAGCAGTGATGGCTCACCCTGACCTAAAGGTCACCAATTCAAAGCAACCCAGATGAGTGATTTCCCCTTCACACTGCTGAATAATTAATTAGTCTGTGCTTATTGCGCCTCAGGAGGTGGGAGTGGTGAGTTTTTAGTGGGATCTCTCTTGATGCAGCATGGCCAGAAGAGCTGAGACATCTCCTGTCAGAGCTCCAGGGGATCTCCTGGTGGGATGGGATGGGGAACGGGACTGAAGCCATGATGATTTTTTGCCTTTTCTTTTATACCCCTTTTATATACCTTTTTATAACTTTTTATATTCTTAGTGGTTTTTAGTCTACATTCTTAGATGCATTTTGTTAAGCTAGGAGATCTTAGAAGCCGCAAACCCCAAGGGCCTCTCCAGAACACATTTTGTAAACTAAGACAGAACCATCCAGGGGAAGGTTCCTTGAGGAGGGGGGCTCACTCGAGCCTCTCATTGGGGAATCTTTGATAGATGTGCTAATTAGTGACACCTGTAATGAGATACCTGTTCTATCGTGGGTGTGCATTGCAGGGTGCATTTGGGTGCATTCCACCTGGACGTGGTGCACCTAAGGATCCTTAAAATAAATGCTGAGGTAAAAATCCCTTTTCCCCCTTCTAACCGTGTTTGATTCTTGATTTTAAGACCAGCAAAAGGCATCAGAACAGGCCTTGCCCTTTCCCTGCTGGATACTCCTAGTTTTGGCTCAAGACCAGCAGGTTTTGGCTCAAGACCAGCAGGTTTTGCTTTCCCCTGCAGTGCCTAAACCAGTTTCACTTCACTTCTGAAAGGCTCAGCCTTCAGCTGGCAGTGCTGCTGCTGAAATGCACCGTTGACAGTAACATCCTGCTGAAGCTGCTTCCGTAAATCACATCCTTCCTTCAGGAAAGCAAATCTCTGACTGGAAATTAAAAACAGACAAGAAAAATATTTGGAATTGGACATGGCATGTACCTCCTGGGGGGGGATAATGAATAAGGTTATTTTCTAATTTGTCTTTTACAAGAAGGAAGTTACTTTGTCTAATCTTCGTGGAATTTAACTTAAGAGGACTTATAGAATGAGTCAGGTCTGTTGTGTTTTCTTCTTCATAGTTACTGCAGTTTTCTTTTCAGTTTTATTTAATTTTTTTTAAACAAAAATTACTCTAAGAATTCTTTTACCCTTGTCTTGCTATCCTTTGAGTGAATTTATGTGACACCTAAACAAAATGCACGCTGAAGTCCTTGTTGCTTAGTGAGTTTTGCACCCTTTAAAATGAAGTTATTTGGATTTCAGAACCCCCCTAATGTGTTTTGTAGTGAAGGATCAGCACAGGGTGCTCAGAGAAGCTGTGGCTGCCCCTGGATCCCTGCGAGTGTCCAAGGCCAGGCTGGAGCAGCCCGGGATAGTGGAAGGTGTCCCTGCCCATGGAATGCAGTGGAATGAGATGACCTTTAAGGACTTTTCCAGCCCACACCATTCAGTGCTTCCATGATCAAAGCTGAAGGCAAAGATCAAGTGACTCATTGAAAGGACTGGCACTAAACAAAGGTGTCTTACTCAAATGTTGATACAGCGCCGTGACGCTGGGCTGCTCTGGCACCTGAACTCCTGCACGGGGACTGTTCCTGCTTAAAGCCACTCCAGAATTTAAGTGGTTGTGTATTTGCAGAGCCTCTTGGTTGCTATTAAACACCTGCTGGGAGTGAGGTCTGCACTGAAGTGTTCCTCTGCGTCACAGAAAAAGTATGAGCTCTTTCCAGGAGTGAATTCCAGAACTTGGACTAGCACTCAGCTGAGCTGTTTCAATCATAAATCTTCATACCGATGTTTTACCCTCGTGGGAGAAAACCAAAAACCTGCCAAGCTCTGGGAGACCCCGCAAACATCTCTGCAGCCCTTCAATGAATCACAGAACCACAAGGAATGACAGAATCAATTAGGTGGAAAAGACCTCTGAGATCATCGAGTCCAACCTGAGCCTGTAGCGACAGGGCAGGGGAATGGCTTTAAGCTGGCAGAGGGGAAATTTAGGTGGGATATTGGGAAGAAATTCCTCCCCATGAGGGTGGGGAGGCCCTGGCACAGAGTGCCCAGAGAAGCTGTGGCTGCCCCTGGATCCCTGGAAGTGCCCAAGGCCAGGCTGGACAGGGCTTGGAGCAGCCTGGGATAGTGGAAGGTGCTTCTGTATTTCCATCTCTGTTTTTGCATAAAAGTGGATGGGAAAAGGAAATCAGACATAAGGTGAAGAGAGAAAAAGGAAAGAAAGCAAAGTGTGGAGAACTGGGAAAAAACCCCCAGCTGTTTGAACAGTTAAATGAGCTCTACAAGAGCTCTGGCTCCAAGGATGTGAGGGAATGTGGCTCCAAGGCCAGGTTGAACAGGGCTTGGAGCACCCTGGGATAGTGGAAGGTGTCCCTGCCCATGGAAAGGGGGGAATGAGATGAGCTTTAAGTTCCCTTCCAACCCAAACCTTTCTGGGATTCTGGGATTCTCTCACAGCTTTATGGAGAAGGGCAGATCCCCCCTGCAGCCCTCAGCCCAAGCAGTTGTCCAAAGGGCTCTGTGGTCCAGCACCAGGAATTCCCTTCCCATAAGGAATATTTGTGTTTCTTGGGCTGCAGGATCAACCCGTGCCTGTCTCTACCCTAAAATCTGCCCTGTGGTTTGTCTGAAGATAATTAAAGATGCTCTCACCACTGTGCTCTGAACCAGGTGTGTTTATTCAGGAAAGCACCTGTGCCCTCAGTATTTAAACTGCAATAATTAACACAACACAGTTTCATTTGTTTTGGCATTTCCTAGATGTCATTGCTAAAGTCCCAGTGAACAACACAGCTGGGTTTAAACACGAAAAATACCCTTTAGATAGAAAGGCTCTGCAACACTGCTCAGAATTCTGCCTGCCAGAGGCAAAAGTCCTGCTCTGCCACCACTCTCAAGCTTGAGGAACTTGGTTGAAGCCCCTGGAGTTACATTGATAGAAAGTATTTTAAAAGTGCATATAATTAGCATTTTTCAGCATTAAACTTCTTCCTCTAAAGCACAGGATGCAGAAATTGCCAATTTCAGATTGTGATCGGTGTGGATGTTGGAATCAAAGGATTCCAGACTGGTTTGGGTTGGAAGAGACCTTAAAGCTCATCTCATTCCCCTCATTCCATGGGCAGAGACACCTTCCACTATCCCAGGTTGCTCCAAGCCCTGTCCAACCTGGCCTTGGAGTCACATTTCCCTCACATCCTTGGAGTCAGAGCTTCTTGGAGCTCATTTAACTGTTCCAACAGTACTGGGTATTTTTCCCCAATTCTTCACACTCCGCTTTCTTTCCTTTTTCCCCTTTACCTTATGTTTGATCTCCTTTTCCATCCACTTCCATACAAAAATAGAGACATAAAAGTAGAAGCAAAGAGAGGAAGAAGCAGAATGATGAAAACCCAAGGAAATTAAAAATATACAAACTGAAGGAATGAAAAAAATTGTCAAATATTTACTACACGGTTTTGCGTGAGGAAAGTAGCTTCAAAAATGACTTCCAGTGCTGAATTGGAGCTCAATTCCAAAATGTGGCTCTCCCTCTGTCAGGTCTGGATGAGCCCAAGGAATAAGTGGAATAAAAATGACCTAAACTGGCAAATCTTATTCTTTTGTGCCCATAAATCTACCAACTTGCTCAGCTGTCATTGTGTTTTACCTCACAAGCGTGTCCTGCTTGGAGGCCTCAGTCCATAAATTATCCCTGGAAAGTGGCCATAAATTATCAATCCACACATTAAATGATCTTTTCTTTATCTGGAACTGAGTGAGGCTTTTGAGTCTGAGGTGACTGGACTGAGTAAAGACTCATTCAGCAGCTGAGCCTGGCTTTTCTGGGCAGCTATTTTGGGTGCTCTGACTCACCTGGAGCTTCCTGTTTCCCACTGGCTCTTAGAAGGAATTAGAGAGCCTAAATTTAGAAGCTGTTGACATGAAGGGAAATGGAATGTCAGGACTGCAGGATATGGCAACTCAGGAAAAACTGATGGCTTCACTCCTGGTGTGCAACATCCCTGATTGCAGCAGAGCAGTGAGGCTGCTGCAGTCCTGGGGAATGCTGAGCATGGACAAGGCTCTGCCCCCATGGAAGCATCGAGCTCTGGGGTCTCACAACCTTCCCTCTCCTTGGAAGCACCTGAATTTCTCCTTGAGCCTGAATTTTAGACAGTGCCATGCTGTCCTTCTTGGGGCTTCACCCTCTCCCCCAGCCCAACTCTTCAAGTGCCTGGGATCAGCAGTGAAACGAAAAACTGGAAATTTAAACCGTGGGGGCTGGGGGTTCCAGGTCTGACTGCAGAATGTGCTCTTCCAAAACATTTTCCCAAGACCCTGTATCCTCACGTTCCTTGAAACTGAGCCAATTAAAACCATTAAAAGCGGAGGCTGGAGGAGGTTTTGAGATCACTACATGCAGCTCCTGCTGCCCCAAGTGTTGCTCATCAGAATTTGCATTTATTTCAGTCATTCTCCCTCCAGAAGCTGTCTTTGCTCCGAGGTTTTCTCTTGCTGTTCGCACCAAGCACAAGTTGTATCACTTCCACTTTTTAAAGACCTGCTTTAAGGTCCCAAAAATAAAAGTTTCTTATTTATTTTGCTTTTTAGGATACTTATTTGTGTTGAGCAGTCCCTTTCTTACGTTATCTTCAGGATAGGGTGCTGGAAACAGTGGAGCTGCTTTGAATTTTTCTATCTAGTAACATTATGAATAATAATAACAACAATAACAACAGTAATAATAATAATAATAATAATAATAATAATAATAATAATTTGAGAGCCTGAGCAATCAGCCAAGGATTTTGCAGACTGCTGCTTGTTCTCCCAAGGAATCTGGATGGATCAGAGCAGTGCAGAGTCAGGCAGTTGTGCACGGAAGGTCAATGCCCTATTGATCCAAGTGGGATCTTTAAATAGGGACCTCTGTGCATTTTTAGGTTGCCAGCAGCCCCTGGCAGGCCCTTGGCACAGGAAGGGATTTCTCTCTAAATGACTGGGATGTTTTTCCCTTGTGCTGAGAGAAAAACAAAACAAACCCAGAAGTGAATGTGAAAGTCCCTCCGTGAACAATGAATCTGTGTCAGATAAGCCGTGGCCTAATTTTCAGAGCTGAGCTTTGAGGAGTTTGGGTTGGGGCCAATTTCATGGGAGGTGTCACCGAGCCTTGTGAAATCTGATTGCACTCGTGGTTTCAAAGTCTTCACAGCTCGGCTCCAGCTCTGTGATCTCTGATGTTAAACCTGATCAGACTTCGGGTTGCTGCCCCCGGGTGAGCTGGGATGGAAATGTGTTACATCAGCTTGACTGCTGTTGAAGTCCCTGCTAAAAATTTCTACAGTAATTAACAACAGACTAAGCCAATAATAGGTTTTTTTTCCCTATCAACCAAGATTATGGATAAATCCTATGGATGCCCCATGGCCAAGCAGATATCAGATTAAGAGTGCAGCTTTCTCAGTGTCTGGGAAGGATCCAAACCCTTCACAGAGCAGAGCTGTGGGATTGGTGCTGCTCCCTGTGTCTGGTGGAGTTGGCAATCACACACAGGCACAGAAAACCCCACATTTGCCACATTTGAGGACCAGGGGAGGAATTGTCACAATTTCTCCATGACTTCAGTGCTTTTAGGATCCCTCCCCTCTCCTGGGCTGGGCCCTGTGGTGGGGAACCAGAGCGAGGTGTGGCTCCCCAGGAGATGCTCCTGGGCAGAGCCAGGACCCTCCTGCTGCAAACAGAGCTGTTCCCCACAGGGAATTGCTCCAGATGCTGCTGGAATGACACATCCTCGTGAGAAAGACCAGCCTGGATATTTTTTTAAGTGCAGTTTTGTTGTCAAAATGACCTGCTTCAAAAAACTTAGGGAAAAAAAAATAAAGAAGGAAAAGGGATGAAAGAATGGAGTGACTTGGAGTCTGCCTGGCTGAGGGCCTTGCTTCAGTGAAAGCTCTTGAACATTTTTGTAACTGATGGGGAAATTGGCCACTATTAATGGGCTCTCTTTCTGGCTATAATTTATTCTTATTCCTCAGAGGCAATGGGGTAGAGGCCAGATTTCTTTACCCAGAGGTATTAAAAAGCCTGGGGCTGAGCAGCTTAGTGCTGCTTTGTCAGGGTTTTCTCCATCTGGCAAAGTAATAGAATAAAATCAGCCTGTGCAGGGAGAGCTGCTTTATTTTTTAAAGGATGCCCTTTCTCTTTCAGTTCAAAGCCTCAAGTGAGAGGAGGAGTGGTGGGATGTGTGAGGAGATGCATGTTTTCATTCACTGACTGCTGCTATATTCAGGAGCTGTGATCCCTCACTGCCAGGTTTGCTTTAACTTCTCTGGAAGTTGGTTATGTGTGTCAGAGTGGAGGCAAATTGAAATTAAAAACCCTATTCAGAGACATGAGAGATTTATAGGGCCCAGAGGGGTGAGGAGATCCCAGAGGGGGTTACAAAGTCATAGGCAGGGTCAGCTGACTCTTATAAAAATAAATTTCTCTTCCCTAAGGGAAAAAGAAAGAAAAGACAACTAAATCCATGTATTTTGGGTTTTTCTTTTTGATTTAGTTTTCTTTTTTTTTTTTTTTTTTTTTGCTGAGTCATTAACAGCAGGAGGAATTTTTGTTTGCATCAATGTTTATCAAAACAGAAAGTGGGTATCTCTAGCACTGAATCATCAGTTCCTCCTGACCTTTGGAAAGTGTCTGGTGTATTTTGAAGTCACCTGGTCGACGAGACAAGACCTCATTGATATGCACCATCGGTTTCTGGTGATGTAAAACAAGAAACAAATGACTGCTCTGAGGAATATTTGGAGTGTGCTCACACAAACGGAGCTACATCAGTCACCAGCATCCACTGATCTTGGATGATGAACCGCCGGGTTTCTGCAGCCAGAAACTCGATCTATGACTAAATGTTTGCTGTGGAGAGTTTGCCAAGCTCCAGTCATAGAAAAATGTCAGTTGTGCAAGGGGAAAAACTCCAATAATGGTGAGAATAGGCCTTGCTGGGATCCCGGAGATGAAGGGAAAAGGGGAAGGACTGAACTGGCACCAGCTTTGGGAACATCTCGTTCCCTTCCCGCCCCACAATGTAAGAGTGAAATTGCAAATAAATGCCTGGGTTGCTGCAGTTCATGGAATAAGAGAACCTGAGATTCCTCTTTTATCCTGCGTTCTCTAAACATTCCAGGAATCAAAGAAGCTCAAATACCACCCATCCTCTGGCCTGCCCAAACATCTCAGCTCTCAGCTGAGGGCCAGTCTGAAACCATCTTTGGGAAAGTCTGGACTTTGGGGAACTTTGGAGTCCTGGCTTTCCAGAAAGTGCTGGTGCTGGAGGAGGATTCCCAGCCCAGTGTGGTCTGTGTCACACAGGGACTGCCAAACTGGCAAGGCAGCACTTGAGGAAAATACACCCTGATGAACTTTGCCAGATTCACAACTCCACTGCGGTTTTAATATTTAATATGGAAAAGTCTGGGAAGCTCACGGGAGAACAGAGGCTGAGCACTCTGCTTAGACAAAGTCTGTGTCCCAAAGAGGTTTATATTTAAATAGGAAAGACAGATAAATAGTGACAAGGAAGACACTTGGAGGAAATGGCATAAAGTCCATAGCAGAATGCAGCCCAGAGATATCCTGTAAATCCCATATCTCCTAAGTCCTGCCCCAGAGTTGCAGCTACCAGCCTGAGAGTCAACAATTTCATCATTGCTACTCCAGAGTTGTCATTGTGTGCCTGTGGTAAAGAAAAGCCTCGACTACAAGCTTTGACTGTTGTTTTTTTGGAAAGACCAGGTTAAAACACTACTCCATAAAATAAAGTTAAACAGATTTCCCCATGTCCTGAGCGCAGGCGCCAGCAGTTTGTGACCCTAAAAGTCTCCGTATTGTAGATTCTTCCCATGGTCTGGCTGCATTTTAATCTGTGTTTGTTACGAGGAACCCTCGATGGGTCTGTGGGTTTTGTGCTGGATGCTCCAACAATCCCACCCGGAGCCAAGCCAGGGAACCTGGCAGCTGTGGCTCTTGCAGTGTTTTTTTTTCTGGGACACTCACAAAGTTCCTTGTTCAC
The DNA here is from genome assembly GCA_013398055.1 of Ifrita kowaldi. NCBI lineage: Eukaryota > Metazoa > Chordata > Aves > Passeriformes > Cinclosomatidae > Ifrita > Ifrita kowaldi. The sequence continues at coordinate 22,106 of VZRS01011948.1, read as the reverse complement.
CCTAGGGATGAGGTAAGGTGGGAAATTGAAACCGAGGTGGTGCCTAGTAAAAGCAGGCTACTGGTGTTCAGAGGAAGAGTCTGGGCGGCAGCGGGAAGTCAGGGAGTTCCCCTGAGTGCTCACATTCCATCGCTGTACCTCAAGACCCCGAGAACGTTTTCGTTGGGAAGGGAAACGTCATTCAGGAATTCGGGGTGATTCAGTGTTACTGCTACTCGGTCCTGCACGTCCAGGTGTGTCAGGTGGAGCTGGAACAAGGTCTTAAACGTCTTGTCTTGGCACGATTCCGAGGCGCACAGCGTGGATAAGGTCTGCCTGTCGACCCGGCCGTTCACCAGGAGCTCGATCTTGAGGTCGATGGGGCTCTTGGAGCAGTTGGGAAAGTGGAAGTTCAAGTGGCAAAAGATCAAGTAGAGGCCTTGTTCCCTGATCACCAGCTCCTGGCTCTTGCACTGGACAGCCTCACAGATCCCCTTCTCCACCAGGCTCAGCCTGGAGCTGTTCACGGCGCTGGACACTGGGAAGGAAAGCAAAGGGGTGTTAGCTCAGCTCCACTGGCCACAGTTCAACCCTAGGAGACATCCAGCAGTGTTCCCTGGTTAAAGGAGAGACCTGCTTGGTGGTTTCCTGCAGGAAACTCCAGGAAAACTCCTGGTCAGACAGCTGGGGGTTCACACATTGAAGTGGGGCACTAAACATTCCAAGGATTTACCCAGCCCTCGGGAAACCCAGGACAGAAACACATGAATGTTCATCTCCATTATTTCCCTACTTGGCCTTTGAAGGGAATTCATTGGGATTGTACATTCATGTATTTTCCATATTCATGGGAATTGTACAGTTTGTGGAGATGTGCATTCCCCTGTGCGTGTGCAGAAGGTAAACCTTTTATTTCCTTTTATTTTTGCCAAGTCACAAAAAGGTTTCTAGGGTCCGATAGGGGTTTGCCAACCACATTCCAGGAGTGCTAAGGAATTTTTTTCCTATAAAATGCTCATTTGGCCAGAAAAGCTATTTGCCACTAAACCTGGTGTGAACAACATGAGCAGCTCTTCAGACAGCTCTGAAATCTCCTTTTCCCAACTCTTTCCCCCCACCCTGGACTCCTCACTGACCTCTCATGTATGCACCAGCTCCTTTGTATGGGACACGCTGCAGGATCCTCAAATAGTCTTCAAAGGTGTTCCCTAAAGAGAACAACAGATTAACTCATTGCTCCTGAGCATTTTTTGTAAATTTTTCTTTCTTTTGGGTACTGTAAAATGCAGTCAGCACTTGGTACCCCACTTCCAGCATGTAGGAGCTGGTCCTTACTCCTTGGCTGAGAATATCTGATCTGCCCAGGGCATTCAGAGCAGTGTCACTCAGCTGGTAAATCTGTAACAACCTAAAGCTCTGGCAGATTGCAGCTATCAGCCAAGAATACTTAAATTCCTTACCCTTCTTCTTAAAAATAGTGGCGATGGTTTTATATTAAAAGAGAGTGGGTTTGGAATAGATACAAGGAGGAATTACAGTGAGGGTGGGGAGGCCCTGGCACAGGGTGCCCAGAGAAGCTGTGGCTGCCCCTGGATCCCTGGAAGTGTCCAAGGCCAGGCTGGACGGGGCTTGGAGCAGCCTGGGACAGTGGAAGGTGTCCCTGCCCATGGCAGGGGGTGGGAATGGGATGAGTTTTAAGGTCCCTTCCAACCCAAACCAGTCTGGGATTCTCTGATTCTATGAAACAGAAATTATGTGCAAGTAAGATTAATTTAACCAAGTCATTTTTGTGGTGCAATTACAGAAAGCTTTTAAACATTTAAATGGAACATACTTCTGAAAACAGGTCTTTGGGTGCTTTTGGAATGTTGCTCTGTTCCCTCACTGTTAAAATGTGGATTTCACCAGGACTTTAGGCTGTCCATACGATCCTAGAGTGGTTTGGGCTGGAAGGGACCTTAAAGCTCATCTCATCCCACCCCCTGCCATGGGCAGGGACACCTTCCACTGTCCCAGGCTGCTCCACGCCCCATCCAACCTGGCCTTGGACACTGCCAGGGATCCAGGGGCAGCCACAGCTGCTCTGGGCACCAGGGACCCGAAAGCTGCTGCTGGAGGAGCCGAGCCGGCCCCGCTCCCGCCCCGCTCCCTCCGCACATCCCAGGGCAGCCGAGATCCCGGGAATGCCCCGAATCCAAAGCGCCGGGACGGGGAAGTGCTGGGACTGCCCCGGCACAGCCTCAGGGACGGCTCCATCCCACGGGACGAGAGATCTGTTCCCTCCCACGGGATACGGGAACTGCTGCATCCCACGCGACGCTGGGACGGCTCCATCCCACGGGATGCGAGCACTGTTCCCTCCCACTGCCTCGGGGACTGCTCCGTCCCACGGCCACGGGAATTGCTCCATCCCACGGCCGCGGGGACGGCTCCATCCCACGGCCGTGCCCGGCACTGCAGGCGGCAGCACCGCACCGAGGAGCCACGTCCCGTTCCCTGCATCCCGGCACCGCATCCCGGTGTCCCATTCCCTGCATCCCGGCACCGCATCCCGGTGTCCCATCCCCTGCATCCCGGCACCCCATCCCGGCACTGCATCCCTGTGATCCAGTTCCTGCATCCCAGAGCCTGATCCCCACTTCTCCCCTTGCATTTCACCTCCTTTTCATCCACATTCCCGCCTTCCATCTCCTCCGTATAAGTGTTTCCTCCTCTCACCATACTGGATATTCAGTTAATGGCAGTGACTATCCGTCCCTGGAAGTGTCCAAGGCCAGGTTGGATGGGACTTGGAGCAGTCTGAGATAGTGGAAGGTGTCCCTGCCTGTGGCAGGGGGCTGGAACGAGATGGTCTTTAAGGTGCTTTCCAACCCAAACCAGTCTGGGATTCATTCCCTGATTCTGTAACTATTCCTCCTTTATTCTGCATAGCCCAGAGTCGGTGCTGCCCCCTGAGCCCACAGGGAATGGACACACAGACAAGATGCGGATTCAGGAAAGCAGCGCATATCCCAGTGCTGCAACCTGACAGGTGAAGGGTTATTTCTCCTTGCATTTGCTCTCCTTTACCTCTCCTGGCCCTGCTGTGGCTGTGGAAGTGCACAGGAGCTCAGATAGCAAATTGGGAGTTTTCTGTGTTTCCTTCCACAGCTGAACACCAAGAATAAAGCAGGAAGGAGTTTCAGTAAAGCCTTATCAAATCATACTCCCTCTCCCAGGGTACACAAGACTCCAAAGTTTTCCTGTGCCTCAGTTTATAAAACTGATATCAGAATCCTCAGCCCTTCAGGGGTCTCTGAAGGACAAATTCATGCATAAAACTGAGTCCTACTAAAACTTGACATCGGATGTTGTGTGTCATGATCCTCACATGTCCCGCTCTGCTCTGGGCTGGTGTGGCCTCACCTCAAGTCCTGGGGGCAGTTTTGGGAGTCACAATATAGAAAAGACCTAAAGCTGTGAGGGAGTGTCCAGAGGAGGGACAGGGGGATGGGGAAGGGTCTGGAGGGGCCCGTGAGGAGCAGCTGAGGGCACTGGGATTGTTCAGCTGGCGCAGACTGAGGGCAGAGCTCCCCGGGGGCTGCAGCTCCTCCCGAGGGGCAGCTCCGATCTCTGCTCCCTGGGCCAGGGACAGCACCCAGGGAACGGCTGGAGCTGGGCCAGGGCAGGCTCAGGCTGGAGAGCAGGGAAAGGTTCTTCCCCCAGAGGGTGCTGGGCACTGCCCAGGCTGCCCAGGGAATGGGCACGGCCCCGAGGCTGCCAGAGCTCCAGGAGGGCTTGGACAGCGCTGCCAGGGATGCCCAGGGTGGGGTTGTTGGGGGGTCTGTGCAGGGCCAGGAGCTGGATTTGATGATCCTGTGGGTTCCCNCCGATCTCTGCTCCCTGGGCCAGGGACAGCACCCAGGGAACGGCTGGAGCTGGGCCAGGGCAGGCTCAGGCTGGAGAGCAGGGAAAGGTTCTTCCCCCAGAGGGTGCTGGGCACTGCCCAGGCTGCCCAGGGAATGGGCACGGCCCCGAGGCTGCCAGAGCTCCAGGAGGGCTTGGACAGCGCTGCCAGGGATGCCCAGGGTGGGGTTGTTGGGGGTCTGTGCAGGGCCAGGAGCTGGATTTGATGATCCTGTGGGTTCCCTCCAACTCATCATATTCTGTGATTCCATGGTTCTAATAAGAACTCTATTAAAATGCAGAGTGGGATAAGGATCTTAAGTTTCATAAGATTCCTGAAACTGGGGGTAATGATAAGAGATTCAAATCTCCAGACTCTTGCTGTATCTACGTGGCCTGATTTCTGAGGGGGTCTTGATAAGAAGGATGGATAAATCAGGGAGAAGCTGATCCCCCACCCAAGTCCCCCTGGCTGGAGGGGATTGGTGTGGTGTGTATTGCACCCTTTGCACTCTCTGTTGGAGACAGAGGCTGTGGATATGTCGAAAAAATTGTAATATTTCTCCGCTTTCAGTAGTTTAAAGGCTTTTGGGGAGAGCAGGAGCTCACTGCTCTCCAAGAATGAGTACGTGATGTACCAAAGTCCCTTCACCATTCTGGAAATCCCCGAAGAAAAACCAAAGCCTGCTTTCCTGGTGTTAGTCATGTCAATACAGTGCTTTAGTGAGGGCCCAGGCACTGCAGAGATGTGGAGATATGGCACAGAATGGGCAAAAACCCTTCTGGCCCTTATTTCAGCTAAAGCTGTTATGGTGATAACAAGTGTCTGGTAACACAACCAGCACCCCGAGCCCGCTCACACTCCGAGTGTCCTGCAGGAAGGGAGAGATTATTTACAGAAACTCCCTGCCTTTTAGGGGGTTTACCCTCCAAAGGTTGAAAATCCCCTGCTGCACAAGCAGCCTTTGGAGGCTGCAGCCCTGCAAGCCCTGCCAAGCCAGCCAAGTGCTGAGCCTGCCCACAACCAGCCCAAAGCTGCCCCGACCTGCCAGGCCTGCACTGCTCAGGGTGGCTGTGGCATCTCTAAAGATCTCCCCTCACTGACCTGGCTGCACTTTGCATTTCCAGAGCTGTACTTAACATTTACAGGTGTCAGCAAGTTTGGCGTGCCTGCGTTTAAACCATTTATTTGGTGACATCAGCTGCATTACTCAGAAGGCAAATTATGGAAAAAAATGTGTTTTACAGAGACAGCTCTGGTTCTCTCCCTGCTGAGGCAGCCTGTAACTGTTTTCTACTTTTTATTTCTCAAGTTAATTCTTTTATCTGGAACATTTCAGCTCAAGCCAAGAGAGGCTGAAATTACCAGAGCTTCAGGACTGATCGATGGATGTGCTTGCATCACCTAGCTGGCTTTGCACGAGTCACGGTGTAAATCAGAGCTAATCCCTCTGCAATCAATGGGATTAGATGAGCTTAAAAATACTGTGAGCAGGAGGAAAGACAAAGCTACATTTGGGGCTAAGGCCCAAGGAGACCACGCTGGTTTCAGTGTGTGCTGTGAGGCACAGGCACTGCAGGTCTTCTGCTTCAAGGAAAGCTGCTGATGAGGGAGGGGTCTCAGTGGGAAGCCCCAAAGAAGATATCAGGAGATAACTTATTTTTGTCTTTTTGACTCCTTTTACCGTAGGATGGGCATCCAGAGGGTGCAGTCCCGAGGAAAAGAGCCTGACTTGTTCCAGGAGCTTCATGCAGCTTTTCCTCACTGAGCCAAAGGGGCTGGGAAATGGGGCTGGGAAATGGGGCTGGGGAATGAGACTGGGGAATGAGACTGGGGAATGGGGCTGTGAAATGGGACTGGGAAATGGGACTGGGAAATGGGGCTGGGGAATGGGGCTGGGAAATGGATCTCAGAGAAGCTGCAACTTCACTGAACCCCCAGGATTTCCCCTTGAGGTGCAAAACGAACCCCTGAGGTTGTCTCAGAGCATCTTGAGAGCAGCACCTTGTCCAACCAGGAGGAAGCCAAGGGCTCAGGGACACGAGGACACACGGGCTGCTGCCAGCCAGCTCCAGGAGGATGTGACTGTGCCAGGGAAAGTTCTCTCTGCCGGCTGCCTCAGTTTCCCCAGCTCTGGGATGGGTCTGACAGGAGCACCAACAAAGGGCACTGAAACCACGAGCTGAAAGTGGCTTTGTCAGCATGGAAGGTGCTGCTACCCAGACGTGGAAAGCCCCTCGAGTGGGGCTCCTGAGGCTTGTCCTGGTCCCAGCCATCCCTTGGTGATATTCCACTGCCGTGGGGATGGCATCACCCCTGGCTGGGGGCTGAGTGTGGGCAGGCACAGGAGCAGGGAAAAACCCAGAATTATTTTACGAAAAAAGAAGTAAAAGCAGACAACAAACTCGGCAGCTTTAGATTCCTCTGTAACCCCGCTGGATTTCAGTGCTCATGGAATTAGGCGAGGTGATGTCACACCTCTCAGTCAGCAAGCCAGAGTTAGCAGAATTTGCCTGCTTTTATTTCTCAGCAGCCACTCCCTGAAGTGCCTGTAGCTAATTTTAACTCTCTCCTGCCAGCTCAGTGCCCTGCAAACAGCAGCCAAAGGGCTGGCCCAGCCTCGTGATGCTGTGACAAGCGGCAGCTGGGTGACATCCCCTCCTGGGCTCGGTGGCAGAGCTGGGCTCTGCTGGTGCCTGTGCCTGTCGCACACACACTGAGAGCCTGCGGTCCTCAAGAGCCCGGGGCTGCCACTCTGGGCTGAAGGCGACTGAACTCAGCTGCCGGCTGCACCTCCTCCCCAAACCATAAATTAAAGCAATATCCCTTTGTGCCCCAGCAAATTTAGGAAGATTCTCTTCTCAATTCCTCCCTGCACACTTGAGTACTGCGAAACCTGCGGAGTTTTGGGTCAAAACTCCTCAAATCTCGGCTTGCTTGTCAGTGTCGCATAGGGCACATAATGTCATGAGCTACTCAGATATATATGTGTGTGTGTGTGTATAAGTATGTGTGTACATATTTACATTTGTATTTATATTTATATCTATACTTATATCTAGGTATTTGTATTTATATTTATATGTATATTCATATGTATATGCATTTATATCTATAGTTATTTTTCTATTTGATATTTATATTCATCTTATTTTATTTATATTTATATTTTAATGTTATTTCTATTTCTATTTTCTTTATATTTATAATTTCGTTATATTTATATTTAGGTATTTGTATTTATAT
>VZRS01011948.1:0-14720 GCA_013398055.1 Ifrita kowaldi | reverse complement strand
TATATATATACACACATATATATATATATAAATCTCTAGCTGGTGTTTTGAGCACAGGAGAGAGGGAAGATGCAGCACTCAGCGCTCTGAGTCTCACCCATCCAGCCATCACCCACCACCCATGACCCCATCGGTGCTGACCGGAGCCTCGGGCCGCTGCCGTGACTCGGTGCGCGGGCTGTGCGCGGTGCGCTTCCCCCGCTCATGCCGGCCTGCAGGAGACCTCCGCACTCTTTCTAGCATTTGCAAGCCCAGGCTTGCGCACGTTTTTCAAGCTGAGAAACCCAACTGCTGTGCCCGGCCTCGCAGGGCAGCCAGCCCTCAGGGAGGGCCGCCTTTGTGCACGGAGACACCGCCCTGGCCCGAGGCGGAGGAGGGAAAAACCTTTACGGCCTAGGAGGGAAATACCCGTTGCTGGGGAGCCCGCGGTGGGATTGGTGTCTGCTGGCCTGCAGCGCNTAAATTAAAGCAATATCCCTTTGTGCCCCAGCAAATTTAGGAAGAATCTCTTCTCAATTCCTCCCTGCACACTTGAGTACTGCGAAACCTGCGGAGTTTTGGGTCAAAACTCCTCAAATCTCGGCTTGCTTGTCAGTGTCGCATAGGGCACATAATGTCATGAGCTACTCAGATATATATGTGTGTGTGTGTGTATAAGTATGTGTGTACATATTTACATTTGTATTTATATTTATATCTATACTTATATCTAGGTATTTGTATTTATATTTATATGTATATTCATATGTATATGCATTTATATCTATAGTTATTTTTCTATTTGATATTTATATTCATCTTATTTTATTTATATTTATATTTTAATGTTATTTCTATTTCTATTTTCTTTATATTTATAATTTCGTTATATTTATATTNAGCTCCCTCAGCCTCTCCTCATAATGTTGGGATAATTCCTTGCTGGACGAGATTGGATTTAGTTGCAGAAGGCTGAACTGCCCTCTGAGATAATTCTGCAAATCTGAAAATGCTTCTTGGCCCATTGGCTTCAGCCTGGTTTCCTCTACAGTAGCAAGTTTGTGACTGTCACCTGTATTACATTAATTTCTCAGAGCCAGATTTTTATTTGGGAACCTAATTCCCATTGGAACTGAGAGTGGGGTGCTGGATTTATTTTCCCGGTCTGTCCAGTGCCAGAGAAGAACACCTATGAATAATATGTGTGTGTGTGTTCATTTGTATAAGGTTTTTTTCCTTTTTTTGAATCAGAAGAGATTTTGATACCAAATCTTTGCAGTTCAAATAACAAGAAAAGCCCAGGATTGCACTATTCCCAGGGAAATGAGGCTTGGAGAGGCCAGCAAGGAGATGATGAGGGCTGTGCCTTTACAGAATCTGCAGGTCATCAATTTGTCTGTGAGTTCATTTTCCCTCTAAAAAATGAACACAACAAATGAAGTATTCATATGGATCTGAGGGGTATTGTTATTTGTGAAATGGGGATGAGTTTCTGCAGAGAAATGCTTCCACAGAAAAAACATTTCACAAATACTTAGCTCTTGATGGATTGCATTAATTCCCCTGTTGCTCAGCCACTGCGACAGTGGCGTGGAGGGTTTGAGGAGACTCATCCCATTTTTCACACAAACATTTAATGAGCTGACATTGCATCGCTCTCAACCCGAGCCTGTGGATTCCTGCAGCCCATCCATTGGGGCCTGACAGCTGAGTCAGGGCTGGAAACCGCCCAGAAATGTGCTTTAGTGCCCGCTGGTGTTTAGCTAACAATGGAACATAATCTCATTGGGGATTTCAATTAAATCACTGCGTTTTCCTGCTTTCACACGACACCATTAATTCAGTGCTGTGGCTGGGTCTGGGCTGCTTCCCACTGGCATCTCAGCAAAGTCTCTGCCTGAGTGACCTCAGCTGGGCCTAGAATAGAATTGCTGTGTCACAGGATGACGGGATGGTTTTAACTGGGAGGAACCTTAAAGCTCATCCATGGGCAGGGACACTTGCACTATCCCAGGTTACTCCAAGCCCCGTCCAGCCTGGCCTTGGACACTTCCAGGGATGGGGCTGTGTCCCCCTGGAGCATCTCTGAGATGTTGGCACTGGCACAGGGCTGGAGCCAGGCTCAGCTGCCAGCTGGGCAACGCTGGTTTTTTGCTCCCTTGCCCATTTTAACAAGGTAGGAACCCTGGTTCATGGGTACAAAACGAACCCAATTTCCATCTGGGCTGCCTGGGAGGCAGAATGGATCCAAATCTAAATCCACAGCAGCTCCAGCCCCAGCACAGTCCCCTTCCTGAATGTTTCTCCCTCTCCTGTCTCCGAGTGGGACCTTGCAGCAGTTGCCACAAGTCCCTGCTTGGTTGCCAGCAGGCAGCAGCTGACAGAGCTCCCTGGGAGGAGCCCTCAGTAATTTACCCACTGGGTATGTTAATTAACTAATTAATTAATTAGCCCTACTTTACGCATTTTAAGAGGAAAATAAAGGGCCCTGGTGATCTGCTCACATTTGAATGCTCTGTTACCCTCCAATACAGAGTGACGGGCACTGAGGGGTGGGCTGGGACAGCATTTAAATCCACTAAAAGCAGCTTTCAGCAGCTCTTCCTGATGTGGGGTCTCACCATCAGCCCTCCTTTTGTCCTTCACTAACGGCACCATCTCAGATTTAGCAGCAGAATTCGGGAATTCAGAGCAAGAGGATGCCTGGGATTGATACGGACCAAAAGACAAAAATGTTCTGGCTGATGAAACAGCATCCTGGCTATTCCTGGAGAGAGCACATTGCTCCTTCCTGGCACCTGCCAGCTGCTCGTGAGGGGAAAAAACAATTGGCACAGGTTGCTTGAGCTGAAACAAAATCATATATATAGATATATAAAAGAAAAATATAAGATTTATATATAATTTATAGATGGTATATATGTGTGCATATATATATGATTTTCTTTCATACAAATATAACTATAAATGTAAATATAACTATACCTATAAATATATAAAAATATAAATATTCATATAAATATATAAAAATATAAATAATATGAATATAAATGGACTTTTGGACTAGTGACATCTCTCTCCCTGCCCGGGAATGCCCCTACCCCTTGTGCTTTGCTTTGAAAAGCGCTGACCTACAGGTACAACCTCTGTGGCTCCTCCTCTGTGGATCAGAAGGCTCCACACTTTCAGATCCTGCACATTTCTGAGCCTCTTCAGATACAAAATAAAGCACAAAGAGACTTGAGAAAGGCTTAAGAAGATTTAAGGGCATGCTTAGGTTGATAGAGAGGAAGCAGCATGTGTGTTTAGGGTGGAGCCTAAGGGGAAAAGAAAATTCCTCCAAGTTACAGGATTTTTAAAACATAAAAAACGATGTTCAGGCAAGAAGTGAAGCTCTCAGGAAGGACATGGAGACACGCAGGGATTGCTTTGGGAGCTGTGGGCTGTGGAACAAGCCCGGTATGGGAGAGCCACGGATACAAAAGTTACCCAAAACAGAGTAAGCGGGGCCCAAATGCTGCAAAAACACAGCTGCAGAAAAGGTGATTTTGGGCTTGGGACTGTCCAGACCTTGGGCTCCTGTTACTCAGAATCCTNATCCATTGGGGCCTGACAGCTGAGTCAGGGCTGGAAACCGCCCAGAAATGTGCTTTAGTGCCCGCTGGTGTTTAGCTAACAATGGAACATAATCTCATTGGGGATTTCAATTAAATCACTGCGTTTTCCTGCTTTCACACGACACCATTAATTCAGTGCTGTGGCTGGGTCTGGGCTGCTTCCCACTGGCATCTCAGCAAAGTCTCTGCCTGAGTGACCTCAGCTGGGCCTAGAATAGAATTGCTGTGTCACAGGATGACGGGATGGTTTTAACTGGGAGGAACCTTAAAGCTCATCCATGGGCAGGGACACTTGCACTATCCCAGGTTACTCCAAGCCCCGTCCAGCCTGGCCTTGGACACTTCCAGGGATGGGGCTGTGTCCCCCTGGAGCATCTCTGAGATGTTGGCACTGGCACAGGGCTGGAGCCAGGCTCAGCTGCCAGCTGGGCAACGCTGGTTTTTTGCTCCCTTGCCCATTTTAACAAGGTAGGAACCCTGGTTCATGGGTACAAAACGAACCCAATTTCCATCTGGGCTGCCTGGGAGGCAGAATGGATCCAAATCTAAATCCACAGCAGCTCCAGCCCCAGCACAGTCCCCTTCCTGAATGTTTCTCCCTCTCCTGTCTCCGAGTGGGACCTTGCAGCAGTTGCCACAAGTCCCTGCTTGGTTGCCAGCAGGCAGCAGCTGACAGAGCTCCCTGGGAGGAGCCCTCAGTAATTTACCCACTGGGTATGTTAATTAACTAATTAATTAATTAGCCCTACTTTACGCATTTTAAGAGGAAAATAAAGGGCCCTGGTGATCTGCTCACATTTGAATGCTCTGTTACCCTCCAATACAGAGTGACGGGCACTGAGGGGTGGGCTGGGACAGCATTTAAATCCACTAAAAGCAGCTTTCAGCAGCTCTTCCTGATGTGGGGTCTCACCATCAGCCCTCCTTTTGTCCTTCACTAACGGCACCATCTCAGATTTAGCAGCAGAATTCGGGAATTCAGAGCAAGAGGATGCCTGGGATTGATACGGACCAAAAGACAAAAATGTTCTGGCTGATGAAACAGCATCCTGGCTATTCCTGGAGAGAGCACATTGCTCCTTCCTGGCACCTGCCAGCTGCTCGTGAGGGGAAAAAACAATTGGCACAGGTTGCTTGAGCTGAAACAAAATCATATATATAGATATATAAAAGAAAAATATAAGATTTATATATAATTTATAGATGGTATATATGTGTGCATATATATATGATTTTCTTTCATACAAATATAACTATAAATGTAAATATAACTATACCTATAAATATATAAAAATATAAATATTCATATAAATATATAAAAATATAAATAATATGAATATAAATGGACTTTTGGACTAGTGACATCTCTCTCCCTGCCCTGGGAATGCCCCTACCCCTTGTGCTTTGCTTTGAAAAGCGCTGACCTACAGGTACAACCTCTGTGGCTCCTCCTCTGTGGATCAGAAGGCTCCACACTTTCAGATCCTGCACATTTCTGAGCCTCTTCAGATACAAAATAAAGCACAAAGAGACTTGAGAAAGGCTTAAGAAGATTTAAGGGCATGCTTAGGTTGATAGAGAGGAAGCAGCATGTGTGTTTAGGGTGGAGCCTAAGGGGAAAAGAAAATTCCTCCAAGTTACAGGATTTTTAAAACATAAAAAACGATGTTCAGGCAAGAAGTGAAGCTCTCAGGAAGGACATGGAGACACGCAGGGATTGCTTTGGGAGCTGTGGGCTGTGGAACAAGCCCGGTATGGGAGAGCCACGGATACAAAAGTTACCCAAAACGGAGTAAGCGGGGCCCAAATGCTGCAAAAACACAGCTGCAGAAAAGGTGATTTTGGGCTTGGGACTGTCCAGACCTTGGGCTCCTGTTACTCAGAATCCTGGAATCACAGAGTACCCCGAGCTGGAAGGGACCCACCAGGATCATCCAGTGCAGCTCCTGGCCCTGCCCAGACCCCCCAACAACCCCACCCTGGGCATCCCTGGCAGCGCTGTCCAAGCCCTCCTGGAGCTCTGGCAGCCTCGGGGCCGTGCCCATTCCCTGGGCAGCCTGGGCAGTGCCCAGCACCCTCTGGGGGAAGAACCTTTCCCTGCTCTCCAGCCTGAGCCTGCCCTGGCCCAGCTCCAGCCGTTCCCTGGGTGCTGTCCCTGGCCCAGGGAGCAGAGATCGGGGCTGCCCCTCGGGAGGAGCTGCAGCCCCCGGGGAGCTCTGCCCTCAGTCTGCTCCAGCTGAACAATCCCAGTGCCCTCCAGTCTCCCATTCTGCCCCACTTGCAGATGAACACTGGGCTTCATTTCCCCATCTGTGGTGGGAGGCACTGGCACCTCCTGCCCTCTGGGTCTGGCTATGAACTCGCATTTGCAAAGAGTCAAATATTGGCGCTGAGAGCTGTGCAAGGCACTGCCAGTGACATAAACAGTGCTCCTGATTTATGCCGAGGAAAAGCAGAGTCTTGGTAAACTGCCTCTGTTAGATTTTCCTGTTTTAGGCTCCCTGTGCTCGCACTCTGCCTGGTTCAATTCCTTGCCCTGTGCCTTTTGCTGCTGCTCCCCCCTCGTTCCTTCTCGACCCACCCGTTCCCTTCTCCCCTTTCCCCACAAACCAGCAGTAGTTTTGGAATGTGTGGAACACATTTTCACCCCTGCCTTGTAAAGACGAGGACTTTCCACGCATTTGCAAGAGCCAGCACTTAAAATAAGACCTTAAAATCAGAGTGCTGTGCACATCTCCTGGCAAAAACACACCAGACACCCCAGGGCACATTCAGAAATATTCATTATTTCCTCAGTCGTGCATGGGCTCCTGGGTGTACTGAGTCATTTGAAAGCTCTTTGCTTATTTTCATTTTTTTCCCCCACTACTTTGGCTTTTCACCAAGAGGAGTCTTTACGGGAAATGTTAAGATGTGCACAATTGGCTTAGTTGTGACCCTGGGCAATATTTGCATTACAGATGTGACAAATTGCATGGATTGTTTAGGGCTCTTACCTGTCCTGATGGGTTTTTTGATGCCCTCCATGGCAGGATCAGCTGCCTGAAAGAGAAGAAAGAGAAGAGATGGATTATTCTGGGAATGGGGAATATCCATTCCACGTGCAACCCTGCTTTAAAAGTGGATCTGAAACGTTTCCCTTTTTAAAACATTTCTGACACAGCCAGATTCTCTCAAATTCTCTCAAATTCTGCTGTAAGAATTTCTGTGGGTTCTGTTGGGGCTGTTTCAGAAACACAAGTCCTAAAAGTCCCACTCTGTGGCTTGCAAAGCTTGGAGAGAGTAGGACAGAGTGGGACTGGACAACCTGGAGAGCCAAGTGCCCAGGAAAGAGCATTGTAGTTGTAGAGCTGAGGTCTGAGCTGGACAGTGATGTCCTGCCTCACCTCTCCTCCTGCTTCGTGCTGAGATGTAAAACCAGGGGTGAAAATGGCGCAGGAAATTGTCCTCGATCAGCATGACATGAGAAATTCCCAGAAAACCAGCTCCAGGAGTGAAGTGCAGCAGGATTCCTCTGATGACACCTTTCTGTCACCCAAACACACAACCCTGAGGCACCGGCAGCTCATAAATGTCCAGCAGTGCCCTCAAGGAGCAAAATGCTCTCCCAGGAGCTGAGGAAAGCACTGGGAGCTCCTCACTGTGTGTCCCATCCCTTCACTCTCCCACTGGGTGACCCCACAGGGATTTCAGTGATTTCAGGAGTGGGCTTTGCTCAGGCTGGGCTGAACCAGCTCCTTTCACCTGGGTACAAATTACCGGCGCTAATTGTGCAGGCTAATCAGGCCAGGCCCAGCTTAGCACGTTGGAAGGGATCCCTTAGGATCGTTAAGTCCTTCTCCCTGCTCCTCACTAACCTAAAAGTAAACCACAGGACTAAAAACCTCTTCCAGCTGCTCCTTGAGCCAGACTCAGTGCCCTGAGCACTTCCCTGGGGAGCCTGTTCAGTGACCTGCCAGGATGTCCAGGAAGGAGAAATTTGGGAAGCTCTACCAGCTTTAACAGAACACCTGATACCTCCTGGGAGAAATGAGGCACTCCTGTGGTGGGGAACAGCTTCATCCATAGTGGTGTTACAGCATAAACACCTCATTCCTGTGTGTGGCGTGGATAGACGGGTGGTGTGGGGAGAAGGAAGGTGGTTGGGCAGTGAGGGAAGCCGTGCTGGGTCTGTTTGTCATAATTAATGTTCTAATATTAAATGTTTAGGGAGGTTTTTAATTAGGGTTTGGCCTTGTTTTGATCAACACTGAAGTGTGGAGCTGCATCTGCTCCCAGCAAAGAGCTGCTATCCTCTGGTCTGGTGCCACGTGCTGTGTCCTGCAGAGGTGGCAGAGCTGCTCCCAGCTGGACTGGGCAGTGACAGGTTAATGGTTGCACTCACGGATTTTTGGGCTCTTTCCCAATTTAAATGATTCTCTGATTCTGGGGGAATTTGGAGATCTGTGATTTGTTCCTTTTCTCTCCCCACAGCTATGTAAGGCAGGGCAGAGGCACCTGTCAAGCCAATATTGCCCCAGGTGACGTTCCTGAGCTCGGCAGCAGTAGAACAGGGAGCCAGAGATGTCATTTGAAAAAAACCAGATATCTCCAAGCTTTTTGTCCCTGACTTGACATCCTCCCTTGGGAACTCTCATGGATCGCACCAGATGTAAAACTGAGAAGGGTTTGGGCTGAAAACACTCCCAGGGATCTCTGCCAGGACCTCCCAGCCCCTTCTTCGCCCCCTGCCCTGGGCTGCCCCTCTCACACACTCAGGGCACGGGGGAGTGTTGCTGTTCAGTGCAATAGCTGAACATTCCTGCTCTCTGTGGAGAATTCAAGATATTTTAGGTGACAGAAAAAGGATGCTCTGCCCCCAGTGAGATTACACTCCATGAAATCAGGCAGCCAGAGAGGTGTTTGCCTTGCTGATGGCCCAGAGCCTGCTTTGCACTCAGGGCATAAAACCAAAATTAAAATGGACTAAAGGCATTGTGTTCTCACCTAGGAAGGCTCCCAGCGAGTCAAACCAGCACATACCAATGCAATTTATTTTAGTGACAACTGAGTAGATACTGAAATAAACCTTTAGAACTTCCTTTGAAATATTACTGGTATTATTTCTTTCTTTTCCAGCAGCAAGAATATCACATGTAATGCTGTCATTTGAAATGCAAAGAGGCACACATGAGAAGCCCAAACAGATTAAATTCTACAGTGCCAGCTCAGAAAGAATTCAAGACAATGAATTTCACCCTGTCTGGAGTGATCTGGGGGCTGATGATGAAGGAGCTCAGTCTTTACTCAGCAAGCAGAATAATTTCAGTTTGCTTTGTTAGAGAAAATGATAATCAGGTGCCAGCGAAAGTGATTTATTTCTTCTTTCCCTTAATCATTTTACAAGAAATTTTCTCAGGCTGAGACAGAATAAAGGGTCCTTCTAAATTCCTGTGTCACAACGGTGAATATTCATTGAACCAGACACCTCTGACCACTGTGAGGGTGGGCAGGCCCTGGCACAGGGTGCCCAGAGAAGCTGTGGCTGCCCCTGGATCCCTGGCAGTGCCCAAGGCCAGGCTGGACGGGGCTTGGAGCAGCCTGGGACAGTGGAAGGTGTCCCTGCCATGGCGGGGTGGGAATGGGATGAGCTTTAAGGTCCCTTCCACCCCAAGCCAGGCTGGGATTCTGTGAAGTCTTCATCTACCTCTAGAAAGCCCAAGAAAATTCCCCCAAACCACAGTCGCCATAATGGGCCTGGGCTCGAGGGTGCGTCCACGTGGCAGCTCCGTGGGGAAGAGCTCTTTGGTCCCCTGCCCCCAAAGGAAGTTCTTCAATCTAAAAAGGAGCCCCAAGGCTCTCCCGTGTTCCCACTCAGCCTCGAACCATCCTGATGTCAGCAGGAATTTCCCCATGGAAAGGGTGCTCAGGCCTTGGCAGGAGCTGCCCAGGGAGGTTTGGAGTGCCCATCCCTGGAGGTGCCCAAGGAAGGGCTGGAGGTGGCACTCAGGGCTCTGGGCTGGGGACAAGGTGGGGATCGGGCACAGCTGGGACTGGATGGCCTGGGAGGGCTTTTCCAGCCTCAGGGATCCTGGGATTTATTTTAGGACCTGACTCTGGCTGGGGAGGAAGGAAGGTGGGGGCTCTTCCTCCCGAGGTGCCAAGAGGCAAAGGTTGACGCTGGACAGGAAAACTCCAGAAAACAGAGCACTGCCCCCAGGGCTCATCTGATAACGAGCCTGACAGGAGACACAGCCCTGGGTGAAAATCAGTTTCTCCTGTGCTGACCAAAGGTATTAAAGTGGCACCTCCAGACAGCAGGCGACTGTCACTGCCCAGAACACCCACAACAAGAGCTGGGCCCATGTGTTTTTCCTCTAAAATGCCTCAGTGGATTTCCTGTAGTGCTCAACGAGTGGGAAATCTGCTTTTAGGGGAATTTTCAGTATTTTTTTAAATTTTATTTTATTTTTCTTTCTGTCAAGGTTGCCACCAGAGGGGGCCAACAGGCCCCTATTGGGGCACCCGGGGCCAAAATGAGTTTTAAGGAGCCATAAAACCCCAATAAATCATGCAGGATCGTGCTGGGTGCTGTAGGAGTGATTCACATGTCTGCTGCTAAAGGTTTTTAACAGCCTTGAAGAGCAGAGCAGCAAACAGAAAAACCTGCTCTGACCTTTAGTATTTACCACATTGGCACTAAAAAGGTTTTCCCACACAATTTAGAGGTTCAATATGTGAAGTTTACAAAATCCAGAGCAGTGATGGACTAACCCAGATCAGGGACTCTGGACATTCACACAGAATTTGTTAATGGGAGGCCCAGGTGTCGGATGAACCTTCCTGTCCAGCACCAGGCTGGTGAGGGTCTATGTACCTTAAAATGACATTTCCCAGCCCTTCCTGTCCCATTCCTTGTCGCTGGTTTCACATCTCTCTCTCTCTCTCCACCTAAACATCTGTAGAGATGTGTATTTGTGGGTGTATCCAGCAGCAGAGGATGCAGCAGGCAGAAGGGCAGAGGGTTTAACACACTTACAAACAGTGTTAAGATGAAAAATGATGGCTCCAGACAACCTTACAGGGACTATTTTCATTCCAGAGGAAAATAAAGTCACTTGTAAAAGATTGGCAATGGCCTGAAGCCAGGTGGTTCTGTAGATGAGAGCTGAAGAAATGAACTGACTTCAGCCCTGCAAATAGTTCCAAAAACCCAGAGTTTAGCTCCAAAAATGACCCTTGCCAGGTGTGGCACTGACGTGCTGTGCCACCCTTCTTGAAAACAAGGCGTAAAGGAAATTTCTTGGGGTGCTGGAAAGTGGGGAGGTGTGATAATGTCTATTAGAGGAGCTGTAGGGTTCAGAGAAGCAGCTTTGAATCATAGTTGCCTTTTTCATTTGGCCTTTCATGTTGTGTTCCCCTCCCTTGGAGCACCCAGGTTGTGGGTGTTGCAAGTGCCTGGTTTCTGCAGAGTTTGATTTTCCTTTTCCAGTCTGTCTTTCTTCATCTTAAATTAGGCAACTATGAACTGGTCAAAAGGCAGACAAGCAGCCCGTGCCTGTGGTGGGGGCAGGGACAGTGTGATCCTGTCACCACGAGCCTCCTCTGATTGCTGTGGCACCCAAGGGTCCAACCCCTGCATTGTCCCTGTCACCCTCAAACACCCCTTGGGCAGAGGGAAATAAAAGCTTCTCTCTCAGCTCAGCAGAAGGAGGGTGTGGAGCTGCCCCTGAACTCAGGGACCACTCACACAATCCAGCTGATAACACCTGGAGGGGAAACCTGATTGTCCCAAGGGGATGATCACACAAAGTGTTGGTCCTTTTGTCACAGTTATAAAGAAAATAATGAAGTCAGCTGGTGAGGCTCTGATCCCTACTCAGTATCCTCAGGGCTCCAAGGATTCCCCAGCCCCTCAGGTCCTGGCAGCTGCTGGAGTCAAGGCTGGAGATGCTCAGCCCAGCCAGAGCTGTGATTCCCAAAACGTTCTGTGCCCAGCCTTGCCTGGACAGTGCAGCCAAGAGCTGAGGTGTTTTTGCAGGAAGCCTGGAGCTCCCTGCTGAAGCTTTCCCACAGAGCCAACATTTGTTCTCTGCTCTGGGAATTCAGGACCCAGACAGGGGTCACAGACAGGGGATGACTGTTCTTCTTCTGAACTCCTTGAGAGCAAACCACAATCTATACTTTTACAGCCAAATTCTCCTCAGAGCGTAAAATTGCTGCTTGTTTTTATTTGTTCCTCACACCCCTCAGCTTTTTATTCCCTCCTTCAGCCAAGCTCACTTTCAAAGCAGCTGCAATGGTGCCATTACTCTTTTAAGTCAAAACCTTGGCCCTTTCAGTAATCTGGTTCCTCTGGCAACTCCTGTAACTGCTTTATCCTGATGGAGAGGTGATTTAATGCCCACTTCCACAATAACTACAAATGAAAGCCTCATTATACAGCAAAGCTGTGGCAAGTCTGTAATTACCCAGACTGTTACTTTAAAGATCTCCCTTGATATCCCACTATTTCTCACTTAAAAAGCCCCATGTCTCATGTTAACTGTCCTCAAAGTGCTTCTCTTCTGGGAGAACACTGATTACAGGTAAATGATTCCTCTCTTGAAGGAGGATCAGTCAAGCCTTCCTGGTTTAATTTCTGGCTAATGTGCTTACATGGGCACACAAATTGCGCACGGTAAATTTAGCAAGAGGAAATATTGAGTCAAAGGATCCTATTTTGTTTTCCACGGTCAGTTCCCCCAGCAGCCCCATGCTGGAGCTTTCTATGAACAGTACTGGAGGTACCTCAGCACTTTGGTTTTTGCAATAAGATTTCAGAGCCTATGAAACTTCTAGGCTGGCGTTTTACCTTGGTAAATTTGATGGCAATGCCCCTACAAGGTCAGAAATTCACTTTTTATCCTCACAGCCATCTGTATCTCTGCTCTGGCTGTCATTAGTTCCCCATCAACCCCAGATCCATTCAAGAGCAATCTTTTATTTTAAGAACTTAAAAATGCCTGTAGGCAGAGGGAGAAGTTGTTTTTGTGTGACCTTGTGTCGCTCATATCCTTTCTACAGCTCTGGCTGTGCAGTAAAAATCACACCCAAGGCAGAACTGAGGGGACCGGGGGCAGGAGGGAGTTCCTTGGCCCCCGGCACTGCTCTTCGTGCTTCAGGACAGCTCTGCCTCACCACAGCAGCAGGCAGCACCACAGGGTGTCACACGGAGCTGTGGCATGTCCCTGCTGGAGCCCATCGCTATTTCAGAGGAGCAGAGCAGGCCAAACCATCTCAAACAGTGGCTGGCACCTTGGATCAGGAGCTTTCTCTTTCCATTTACAGAGTAGGAATTGTGTGCCAAGAATAAATGCTGTCGGTGGAGAAAGGTCCTCTTTTCCTGAAGATCTTTACTGTGTGTTTCATCTTTTGCCCCAGTGAATGTGTGTGCAGTTATAACAGAGGTAGAAACTGTTCTTCGGGCCACAGGATGGAAGAGGAGAGGAGAGGAGAGGAGAGGAGAGGAGAGGAGAGGAGAGGAGAGAAGAGAAGAGAAGAGAAGAGAAGAGAAGAGAAGAGAAGAGAAGAGAAGAGAAGAGAAGAGAAGAGAAGAGAAGAGAAGAGAAGAGAAGAGAAGAGAAGAGAAGAGAAGAGAAGAGAAGAGAAGAGAAGAGAAGAGAAGAGAAGAGAAGAGAAGAGAAGAGAAGAGAAGAGAAGAGAAGAGAAGAGAAGAGAAGAGAAGAGAAGAGAAGAGAAGAGAAGAGAAGAGAAGAGAAGAGAAGAGAAGAGAAGAGAAGAGAAGAGAAGAGAAGAGAAGAGAAGAGAAGAGAAGAGAAGAGAAGAGAAGAGAAGAGAAGAGAAGAGAAGAGAAGAGAAGAGAAGAGAAGAGAAGAGAAGAGAAGAGAAGAGAAGAGAAGAGAAGAGAAGAGAAGAGAAGAGAAGAGAAGAGAAGAGAAGAGAAGAGAAGAGAAGAGAAGAGAAGAGAAGAGAAGAGAAGAGAAGAGAAGAGAAGAGAAGAGAAGAGAAGAGAAGAGAAGAGAAGAGAAGAGAAGAGAAGAGAAGAGAAGAGAAGAGAAGAGAAGAGAAGAGAAGAGAAGAGAAGAGAAGAGAAGAGAAGAGAAGAGAAGAGAAGAGAAGAGAAAAAAGAAAAAAGAAAAAAAATCAATTAATTAATCTCTTACCGTCCTCTGGACGACCAGGACCATGATGGTGGCCAAGGCAAAGACAAGCAACACACCCAGCGTGGCGATGATGGAATACAAACAGATTTTGTTAGCGGCCCCAGGCCTCCTGGGAACTGTGTCTTCATTCACATTCATGGCTAATTCATGCGAGTCTTTCCCTTGAGAAAGTGTTTGCTCCTGTGCCTTGCACATTCTTATATAGCTCTCAAGGCACTGCTCCGTGTGTCCCCTCGATCGGGTTCAAGTTGCAGCCCATCTCTGCTCCTGGCAGGATTTTCCCCCTTCATCCTGGCTCATGTGATCTGGAAAAAAAACTTCATCACTTGCTGTAGGAAGAAAGAGGGCCCCGGGGGCGTGAGGCAGGACGCAGCTGTGAGAAGGGGAAGCAGCTTCATGTTCTTGCTCAGGGATTTCTCCGCCGCGGTCCGTGCGCTGCAGCCGAGGTTTCTGATGTCAGAAGGTGAGCAGGCACCGAGGTCCCCCGCCCCAGGCCCCCGCCCCGCCGCCGGCTCTCTCTGAAATGGGCACATATGCAAATTCTCTTTCATTTTATACTCAGTGCAGCTGCCGCCGGGCTCGGGGAGTCGCTCCGAGCTCTGCCTTCCTGTCGTGCACTGGAACCTCTTCTGCCTCCCGACAGGGAGCGACCTGCAGAGCTCCGTGCCCACAGGTGACCTTTGGGCGGCCCCGCTGTGCCCCGGGATGCCCCGAGCACGGCATCCCCGGCCAGGGGAGGGAGGGAGGAGATGGTTCTGCTCTGCCCTGCACCGGTGCAGCCCCACATCCAGTCCTGGGAGCCGTTTTGGGCACCTCAGCAGGAGAAGGACATCACACTCTGAGGGTGTGTCCAGGGGAGGTGAAAAAGGCACCAAGGCAGGACTCATGAGGAACATCTGAGATCGCTTGGTTTGTTCAGGCTGGAGAAGAGAAGGTTGAGGAGGGGACCTCGTGGCCGTTGTGCCGGTTTGGCCAAAAT
>VZRS01011941.1:105033-147034 GCA_013398055.1 Ifrita kowaldi | reverse complement strand
CGAGGCCGCCGCCCGCTACGGGCACGCCGGGGACCAGCCCTGACTGGGCTCAGCCCCAGCCGAACTCGGGCACGCGAGAGGGGTGGTTTTGTCCGGCGGAAATGTAAGTTTTTATATAGGATTGGTACCACAGGTACATGGGGATGAATGTGCAGAGCGCCGCACGGTGCCCCAGGGCTCGCCTTTTCTCCTTCCTCCCTCCTTCTCTCCCTGTCCCGTCCCAGCAGAACGCTGGAAAGGCTTTAACCTCCTGCCACGCAGGTGTCCCGGACAGCTTTCCGTGGCCAGGGGCAAAGCAGAGCCCCCTGCCAGCCCTCCCGGCTGTGTTGGGGGAGGTGAGTGAAGGGTTTGCAGCCTGGGTGTCCCAGAGGTGCCAGGAGATGCTCAGGGGTGCTCTGCAGATGGGCTGGGGGTGCTCACCTGGAGAAGAGAAGGCTCCAGGCAGACCTCAGAGCCCCTCCCAGTATTTAAAGTCAGCTTATAAAAAAGAGGGAGAAGGAATTCTTACACCAACAGCTAGGACAAGGGGCAGTGGTTTTAATCTAAAAGAGGGGAGATTTAGATTGGGTATTAGGAAGAAATTCTTTACTCAGAAAGTGCTGAGGCCCTGGCACAGGGTGCCCAGAGAAGCTGTGGCTGCCCCTGGATCCCTGGCAGTGCCCAAGGCCAGGCTGGACAGGGCTTGGAGCAGTGGAAGGTGTCCCTGCCCATGGCACTGGATGGTTTTAATGTCCGTTCCAACCCAACCCGTCGATTCCATGAGAAAGCCAGAGGGATGTGCCCTCACTCCCTGGATTTGTTCCCAGGGAACACCAGGCTGGCACAGAGGTTGCCCACCTCCCATCCTCTTCAGCATTTCTAACCAAATCCCCTTTATTTTCCCCCAAACACAATCCCATCTCCGTGCCAGCCCATGGAGCTGACCAGAACTTGGCACGAGAAATTTCAGATTAAATTGAGCATCCAAAACAAAAAGCTGATAATTCAAATTTTTTGTGTATTATAATGGGGCTACAAAGCAAATTCGTACCAAAAAAACCCCCACAAAAACTGTCTGAGAACCTAAAAAATGTCAGAGATTCGTGTCCTGGTGAGAGGGAAGAATCAGCTGCGCAAAGTAAGTTTTTCTTGGCCTAAAATGTAGTAAATTGTGTGGAAAAAAAATACCTGGTTTATAAATATCCACCTTGAGTAGATCTGGAGTGAAGGGAAGAGCCAACTGAACTTGTCAGCCAATACCCTGTGAGAGTCTGTGTAGATAAATTTATTTTTTATTAATTCCCTACTTGAAAAAAGCCTCACCCAAGAAAATTGACACAAAAAAGGGGAAACAAAATTTCTGCAATGGAATTTCAAATATTTCAGACAGAATCTCTTTGTTGCCATTATTTTCCCAGGGTTTTCAAGGAAGAAGACATTTAAATGATAACCTCTGTTTCCTTTTCCAAGCGGGGCAGGATCCTGTCCAAGGGTCCAAGCTGCCTCTGGACTGGGATATTCATTCCCTAAGGAATGGGCACACATTTGACCTGGGAAGGATGGAGAAGCTCCTGCCTGGCAGCACTGGAGGACCCTTCCCAAGAGCCCGTGAAGACACCTCAGAGCTGGGCAAGAAATGATTTCACTGAACCCACATTTCCTTCTGCTCCAGGATACAAAATTCCAGATCCAACTGTAAGGGCTGAATTCCCGATTTTCCCCTGGGACAAAATGCCATTGCAGGACCCCGGAAAAGCAGGAAAGCAGAACCCCAGGAGGCTGCAGGTGCTTCAGACTTCCCCAGAGTGGTCCTTGCTGGCTCACCTGGATCCTGGGGCAGGGAAATCCAGGGATAACTCAGTGAAAGGACCACACTCCACTGCAGAACCTTTTTCCAGGGACAATTTGAGATGGTGATTCAGTGTGTACGTGGAGGCCACCATTTGTATTTCTCTGTGCTTCTGTTGTGCTCTGATCCTATTTTTGTGTATGGCAAAGAAAAGGAGATTTTTTTTTTAAATAAATCATTGGAGCAGGGAAGTTGCAATCCCTGGGAGCAAAAGCAGTGCCTTGAAGGAAGAGCTGCAGCAGGTAACGAGGCTCTGGGCTAATTACAGCTGCAGGCTTTTGTGGGAAAGGTGGTGGGATGCTGGGATGGGTGGGATTGGGCCAGATTCCCAAGGAAGCCCAGAAATAATGGAGGTGGTTTCTCCAGGAGGGCACCTGAGAGTCAACTCAGGAGCTGGGATGAGGCTCCAGAGGAACCATTCCACACTGGGAGAAGGGCTGAGGAGGGGAGTTGGAGATGTCCAGAGTGAAGTGTGCACCCTGTGGCCCCCTCCTGCTGTCCCTAAAGCCCTGCCACTGGTTTGTCACTGGTTTTCCGTGTCTGTGGGAGCTCAGGAAGTTTAACACAGGTGAGAATTACGGGATGTTCCTGCAGTTGGATGCCATTTCTGCTCTCTCCTGGTCTTGGAACTATTAGAAATCCAGTGGTGGGATTGGTTTCTGTGCAGGGCCAGGAGTTGGAATCAATGATTCCGATGGATCCCCGCCAGCTGAGGATATTCTGTGATTCTGTTCTGTAATTCCTGCTGGCATTTAGAGCAATTTGTGCTGTCAGGAACAGGTTTAGTATCATTTTCACCATTTCCCCCTCAATAAACCAAACAGGATTGAAAAGGTTTCACTTTTTGAGGGAATACCCAAACAGAGCAAGAAATCCATGGCTCATTTCAGCCAGGGTGCACTGGGAAATGGGAATGACACCAATAAGTTATGGAAAAGCTTGGGAAATAACAGAGTTCTGGAAGCTCCACTCTGGGCTGTGCTTTTCACAGGGGAAGGTGCAGCTCTGGCAAGGAAACAACAACCTTGATTCATCTTTCAGGGATAAACCCATGGAAGTGGGGATCTGGGCTGTTCC
Source organism: Ifrita kowaldi (assembly GCA_013398055.1). Classification (NCBI taxonomy): domain Eukaryota; kingdom Metazoa; phylum Chordata; class Aves; order Passeriformes; family Cinclosomatidae; genus Ifrita; species Ifrita kowaldi. The sequence goes on along the minus strand of VZRS01011941.1, from coordinate 144,129 downwards.
TTTAGCCAGCAGGATAAAAATCCAGGAATTCTGTACTCCGGAGCAACGTGTTGGCCTAAATAAGGAAGAGAAGGAGCTGTGAAATGCTCATAAATGAGGATTTGGGGAGCAGACAGCGATGCAGGGCATAAAAGGAGAGCTTGCACCTTTGAACGTTTAATCCTGGGGCTGTGCTCTGAGCCCAGCTCGGGGCTGGAGGGTTCCCAAAGAACAACCCCATCCCTCCTCATCCCTGGCAGCTTTTCCTCTCAGGGAGGACTGGACAGAGCCTGGCAGTGCAGAGTGACCTCTGCTCACGGGGATTTTGGGTTTGTGCAAGCAGTGCCTGTGGGGTGTCCTCTGGATTAACCTGGGGGAATGGAAAATTCCCAAACCATGCAGAGTCTATCCCTGCAATGCCTCTGAAGGCAGCAGAGGCTGGAGGGCAGAGCTGGCGGTTTCACTTCTTCAGCAACGAGCCTGTGAATTATTTTGCTGGCTTTAATTGCTGTGCTTCAGTCTCAGTTCTGTCTGAACCCAGTTGCAGCAGCAATAAATCTCCATTTTCAGTGTGATTATCACTCAGGAGGAGCCCAGCATAAATGCAAACAGGATGTGATAACTCAGATTTATTCCTCCTTTTTTCTTTTCAATTTTTCCTCTGCTCCAACACTCGCCTGTGATAAATCCTTGTTAAGCACTGGGATTTTCCTGTGCTTTACTATGGGATAACACAGCTTCCCAGGATTTTTTTGTTGGAAAACAGAACAGGGAGTATTAAATTTTATATTGTGGGAGGGAAATTAATACAAAACCGAGTTTCCATGTTCCTGGGAGTCATAAGGGCTGAAGGGAAAGGAAGCTGTAAGTAGCTGTTAGTACGTAAAAATATCAGGAAGCTCATCCTTTTCTATGGGTTGTCTACAATTCCATGCTGCAGGAGATGGGAATTTTGAGTCCTGGGGGAACATACTTGGGAATTTATGTGGTGGGAGCAGGTTGGATGTGAATGATTCATCTTGGAACCTGTAGAACCCAGCTCTGTGTGGTGTCTGGGTTTTTTTGGGATTGTGGCATTTCCTTGGAGTCCTGGGAGCACCCAGGGACCAAATCCTGCCTCCTGCAGGACTCCAGCCCCTCTCCCTGTGCTCCCAGGGGTATCCAGGCCCTGGGCAGTTCCTGGTGAGGGGCTGGATTTGTTGCTTTGGGGATGGAACTGGTTTTTCCTGCTGAAATGGTGCAGACAACAACACTCCATGAGAATTCAGGATTCTTGTCCTGCTCCCGAAACTCAGCTCTGGGATTCCTTCTTGCCCAGAAAATCTGTGGCTGCTCCATCCCTGGAAGTGTCCAAGGCCAGGTTGGAGTGCCCTGGGACAGTGGAAGGTGTCCCTGCCCATGGGATGCCCATGGATGGGTTTTAAGGTCCTTCCAACCCAACCCAGGCTGGGATTTGGGCACCCCAATTTGCCAAGCCCAGCTCCCCGTGCCACTCCTTGCCCAGGGACCAGTTTGGAAATGCTGGATTTTTCTGGATAATGCTCTGAGACACTCCTGGAGGGGAGCAGGTCCAGTAAGTGCTGAATGAGGAATTGCAGAAGGGGGAAATGGTACCTTGAAGTAGGGGAAAAATTGAGTTGTAAGAAGAGCACCTCTGGTGTTGACTCTGGGATCTTCTGGGTGGAACAGGGACTAAAAGCTCTGCTCCTGCCTGCAGCAGTGGCATTTCAAAGCCCAGCTCAAGTCTATTAACCAGGATTAATCTGCGCTTTTCACTGAGCTTTCAGTCAATATGACAGCACATGGCTGAGCTGTGTTTGCCTTTCTTTTAAGGAAAGCACTTCTTTATCACCTGGATAACCACAGAGCAAAAGGGGATAATTTCTTATTCTGGGATGATTTCTGCTGTGCTTGGTGAAGGATTTAATATTATTGTCTCTGATACCAGCTTAGATCATTTACAACTGTCAGGTTTTGATATAACTGGTATTTTANACAACTGTCAGGTTTTGATATAACTGGTATTTTATTTTATTTTATTTTATTTTATTTTATTTTATTTTATTTTCAGTAGGGGCTAAACTTGCACAGTGTTGCTGCTTATGCAGAGCCCAAAGGCACTCGTGAGTTGTCCCATTTTGTGGAGATGAACTCATTTATTTTTGTTCAGACTAAGAAGAGCCAATACAAAATCATTTCCTGTGCTGAACTTAAGTAACTTTCTGATCACTTCACAGCAGCAGAACAGCAGAGACTCTTTTTAAAATAAACTTTGGTTTTTGCTGTTCATTTCTAGCTGGGATTTTTTTACTTAAAGTGCTTTTGGAAAGATCAATACAGTTTATCAGGCATTTTATAAAATGTCTTAGAACTCTACCCTGGAGCTTCTTGCTCATATTAAGATGATTTTCCTACAGCCTGAAGGTGATTAAAGTCTGTTTAAAGTTCTTTACAGTGCCCAAGTGTGTAGGTGAGCAAGGGATGTGCTCAGCACTTGTGAGGTGCAAAACAGGAGTGACAAGAACTCACAGCTCAGCTCCAGTCCCTTTTTCCTCTGAAAGGAAAGCTCCAGCCAAAAAACAACCCAAAAATCACACAAAGAAGTTGTTCGGGGGAAAAATTCCTCTTTCCTGTGAGAATAAAATGTTTGGGCAGTGCTGGAACAAACCCAGGATGCCTGGGAACCTCCTAACAGAGGAACAGCCCCAAGAGGGAAAGAGTTTTAACATCATAATTAAAGGTTTCAGATTTTAATGAGCAATTTCAAACATCAGGCTTCATTGTTTCAAAGTTCCACGTCCCATCCCTTCAGGTTCCCACTGTGAACTTGCTGGAGCTCACAGAATTCCTGGGGATTTTTTTTCCCCTTCACTTTGGTTTCTATAATGGAATAAATAAAAACATCTCACAGCTTGTTGAGCTCCATGAATAAAAGAGGGGTTTAAAGCTGTTGGTTCAGGATGGGAAGCCAGGGATTCTCAGTTTCTTACTACAAATAATCTTAAAGGAGAGATTTTATCCTTTTTTAGAGGAAGGAGCTTCTGTATCCAGGTCTGTCCTCAGGCAGAGTTTTGGGGTTACCAACACAGTGGGTGAGACAGTTGGAATTAGTAGGAAAAGATGGATTTGCTAATCTCAAATAGTCCAGAAATGGCTCATTTGGCACATATTGCATTCAAATATTGCTTTGTTTTTAGCTGTGCAAAGGCTTTCCTTGAGACACCAACTCTGAGCCAGGAGCAGAGGAAAAGGGATTGCACTGCTGGCACATCAGGGGGAATTTTAAAAAGGAGGAAATTTTAAGGATTCAAACTTCATCTCTGCTTGAAATACATAAATCTATTTTGTAAGGCATCTCACTTTTAATAATTGCACCTCTTCGAAATCTATATTTTAATGTATATATTGACATATAAAACCTCTGTTGTGGGGTTTATCCATCCCAAAGTTCTAATAGGGATTTGGTTTTGTTAACGTTTCCTTTCAGCACTCAAGCCCAGGGATATTAAGGATGCAGAATAAACACATTTTTATCTGCTGTGACTCATGAACATTTCGAGTTTCTGCTTGTAGGGCGCAAAGCTTTGTTTGATAATGATACATTAGTGACAAATGTTGGTGTTAAATACACCATTCCATTCATCAACAGCTAATTACCACAATTAGCTTCACACGAACTTAATTATTTCTCCCTCCCATCTTCCAGGCACGAGTAAAAATACTGAAAAAACATTTGTGAGTTTGTCTTTCAGTCCCTGAGAGGGGTTTACCCTCAGATTCGGGTTCCAAAGGTGATGTTTCCCCAATTCAGGAGGCAGAATTTGGGCTGGTTTTGTAGGAGAGGCAGAGTTTTGGGGGTTTATTAAGGTCTTGCCAGGAATCCACAGAAATTCCTAAAGGGATTTGTAAGTGGGAGTGAGATTGCTACAAAGCAATGAATCAGCAAAGTTTAAGTTAGATGAATAAAAATGAATGAAAATGTAGAAACTGGAGCTGGTCCTTCAAGTGGCGAGATCAAAGCTCAGCTGCTCTTCTTGTGGGTGAACTTCTAATTAACTGTAATCTGTGTTACAGGTGGAGATGGCAGCAAATATTCTGATTAAATTAGCAAAACAATCACCTTTGAATCCACTCAGCTGGCCAAGGGAAAGCCTCCTCACCTCTCCTTCAGTCCCCGTGAAACCCTTCATGAATTTAAATCAATCCAGCCCTTTAAAGGGTTTAATTGGCAGAGTTGCAGGGCTCTTCCGGCACAGCACCTTTTGCAGATGGCTAATCCTGGTCATCAAGTCATGAACATCCACCTAAAAATGTGCTTTTCTTTGCTTCCTTGCCCCCAGTTTGTAATTTTAGTCCTCCCGATGGAAGCCTCCCTCCATTTTCTGAGTAAATGCAGTCACAGCTATAATGAAACTTTTTTTTCTTCCACGTGACAAAGTTTCCCTTTCACTCCCAAACTTCTCCTCCTGCTGCATTTCAGTTTTCACCAAAATTGCGGTGTTTTCTCCTGCCCCAAACTTGCTGTTTTCCCAAGCGCTGCAGTTGACATTTTCTGGACGAGTTCACACTCGCCTCCCTCAGGGTTTGCTTACCGAAATAACCGTGCTGTGCCGAGAATAAAAACTTTGTAAAGTCACATTTCATCCCTTTTGGGGTTGACATTCAGTCCTTTTTCCCTTCTGGAGGGTGTGTAAGGAGCAGGTGCCAATAACTCCCTCCTGGCTGCCTCCTCCTCTCCTGCGGCGTGAGGCACAACTCGTGCTCCTTTCAGCCTCTTCTGGAATCTTCTGCCCACCCTTGCACCCATTTTTCTGCAGTCATTTTTCCTGCTGTAGCAGATTATACCCTCGGATGAAGGATAGGTGGATCTCTTGCATTTTTCTTGAAGGAATAAGTTCTCAAAAAAAGATAAATTAATCTGGTGTCATCTCCCAGTCTCCATTTATCCTGATGTGTTCACTCTGACTTTCTGACTCATCATCTGTCACGTAATAACTCTTCTGCCTTTCAAATAATGCTGGAACTATCCAGATTATCCAGATAATTTGGGAATTAAAGCATGTAAAACATGCTGCACATATGGAATATGTCTATAAAATTAAATAGTGCCAGAGCACTGTGAGTAGAGATGAGGCTGTGAAATAAAAACCAAGCCAGGCAAAGGCTGGTTCGTAGCTGTGGGAGATCCCATTAGGGGGTGACGTTGTCTGGATCTGGATATATATTTTTAGGAAGAAAAATCATCCAGCACAACGATGGAATTCTTAATGCAGGAAGAATTTCATTAAGTCCGAATGAGAGGGGGAAACAACAGAGTGAAAAAAGCTCTGAAGAAATAAAAATAAAGGATGAGGAGCTGAGTCCTGCCCTGGAAACGAGGAGATGACAGCCACTGTCAGCTTAAATGAGGCAATAATGGTTCTGCCTGGTGCCCCGGGGCTTCACAGAGACTCTCTCAAGATAATTCACTGTTAATTAACTTTCCCTTTCCCCAGAGGATGTCAGCGTCCAGTTGGTTTTAGACCTACCAAGAAAATCGGGTTTAATTCTCCTTCCTGGGTTTAAAGTCACGAGTGGGAGCTGAGGCTGAGGTGAGGGAGAGACCCGGGATTTCTCTCCAGCGTGAGTTGGTTGTAAGGGAATTTCTGGGAATAAAAAGGAGCTTGTGCTGTCCTGCAGTGACTCAAAATCAAAGTCTGGTAACACAAAAGTCTTATATCCCTCTGAATTACGTATTTTTATTGTCCTTGGCTGCAATGCTTGGGGTTTCTCGAAGTGATGCCAAAGGCTTGTTTGAGGAAAAACTTTGGGAACACTCGGTGAGGTGAGTGCTCAAGGCGGAGCCCTGGGAATTCACCATTTCCCATTTCCTTTTCTGTTGGGAACACTTTTTTGGTTGGTTTGTTGCCTTTTTTTTTTTTTTTTAAGTACACCACCCATAATCCCATATTTGACATGGATTTTAAGGAGAAATCCTTCTCTGTCCGTGCTTTGGATAGGCTTCATCTCAACAGCTGAATTATGTTTGTTGCTGAGGCTGAAATGCTTGGGGCCACCTCTGCCTTCTAAACCTCTTGGGTTTGCAGTTCAATACTGTGAAATCCCAGATTTCCCTGGCTGAGGATGCCAACCTGCCCAAGGACGACTTCAAGAGGACAACCCCGTTTTCACCTCATTTCCAGAGATCACTTGCAGCCTCTTGCATTCCAGGCTCATTATTTTCTATCGGGGTTTTTGTTTTAAAACAAATATTGTCCTTGAGAGCCACGGATTAAATGCTGCTGCACTGAGTGATCTCCATAAAAACATGTCAGCAATTGCTGGGGATAAATTACATTTTAATGATCATACTTGGGGCAAAATTATCTCCTGGTGTTTGCATTATTAATTAATCCAACACCACCCTTGCTCACATTCTGCTTTCCCTGACAGCCTGTGCTGTCTGTAATTGTAATTACTGCCTGTCTGCTCAGGGGGAACAGCTTCAAATGGCAAGGGGGGAGATTTAGTGGGATTTAAGGAAGAAATCATTCCCTGTGAGGGTGGCGAAGCCCTGGAATGTGTTTCCCAGGGAGGTTGTGGCTGCCCCTGGACCCCTGGCAGTGTCCAAGGCCAGGTTGGAGCAGCCTGGGACAGTGGGAGGTGTCCCTGCCCATGGCAGGGGTGGCACTGGATGGGATTTAAGATCCCTTCCAACCCAAACCATCCCAAAATTCCCTGACTCTCAGGGTGGTGCCGTTGTCCCTTAAAGAAGGAAAACCAAGTCACAGCCAAAGGGCAAAGCTGTGCCCATTTCTCTGCAAGTAAGCAGTGGGATGAAAAAGCTGAGCCTGCAACGAATCTTAAATAAAGAAACAGATAAATAAAAAAAATACAGCAGGAGGAAGTGGATCTTACAGATCACAAGTGAAAAATATTTACCTTGAAGTACAACCCCCATTCCCAAAGCTGCTTCCCAAAATCCAGAGGCTGATAAGAGCGTTTGGGTAGCAAGAAATAAAATCAAGGCACAGTGGAAAGGCAGCAGCAATGAGGCAAATTCTGAGCAAATTAAAGCAGAATTATTTATAGAGACAAAAGTCCTTCCTGATCCTTTTAGGGCGGGAGCCTGCACAAATTGTTCTGTGACATCCACCCAGGCGGGGATTTATCCCTAAAGCAATTAAAGTTACAAATATTTCAACTACAGCCACATCTCTTTGGCACCAGCACCACATCCCACAAGTTTACAGGGAATTTGGCAGAGTCTAACTATGGGTGTGCATTAAAAGCTCCTCAGATATGGACTGGCACATCTCACTTGTTTTTCAGAATAATTTCTTTTATTTTTTAGGTGTCCAGCGCTACCAGAATTCTGGGAGAAGTGATCAAAACTCAAACGTCCTAAAAAGAGTGAGAAGTTAAATTTCAGCTGAGAATATTCTCTTGAAAATCTGCTAGCAGTGAGCCCACTGGCTGTGGGGCATAAAGTTTGTGCTTCATGTTTCTTTATTTGGAAAAATCAGAGGGGATTTGGTTTGAATTTTAATTTTTTTTTAATCAGCTGGCAAAGGATTCACCTGCTGATGTACAAAGATCAGCCCCGACCACAGGCCCAGCTGGGATTTATCCTCGTCTGCTTTCCTTTGTAAGCTGTGCTCCTCTAACCAGGCCTGGAACCACCTGCTTGGAGAACAGCTCGAATTCCCATTCCCTCCCCAAATCTGGCTTTGTCAATTAAATAATAAAAGGTGTTAAATAGGCAGTTTGTGCTTCCTGCTCCTCCCTCAGCTCCTCCTTCCAAGCCAGCCGTGGCAAATGTTTATTTTTTAGTCCCTTTGAAGAAGTTTTTTTGGAAAATCAGCTTATTTGGGTGGAGAGCCCAGTGCAGGAGCCAGAACTAGAAATATATATGCTTTAATATATTTATTTTGTACTTCTTCCCCTGCTTGAAAAGTTTTTTCTTAGTGAGGGATGAGAAAAACTAAAAGAATCAATCCACTCCTTGGAATATTCAGGGTGTAATCCTTGGTACAGGATAAACCAGGAATTATCCTTATTTCAACCTTCCAACCGGGACCGGGAAACTGAAGAGCTCAGTCCTGTCAGAGGTAGGTGTTTAACACACTCTTTTATTGTGAATTAGTATTAGTATTACTATTATTGTTAGCTTTGGGAATTAAGTTCCTCTCCATTCATTTTCCACTTTCAGAAGAATTTGGTTCCTCAATAAAAGCTGCTGTGAGGAACCAGAAAAAAGATGCTCTGAGCTTCTCACTAAAACCGCTGTGCCTAGGAATTAAGTTTTGAAACCTTTTGGATTACAAACCCTCATTAGAGGCTGGTTGATAAATTCCTCTGACTCCCAGTTTTTCCTCTCTTTTTCCACCTGGTGTTATCTTGGTGAAAACCCCCCAGTGCTCCCTGAATCCTTTCATGTCCAGCTCTTTTGTGGAGTTTTAATTCATGTGATTCCTCTGAGCATGAGAATTTTCCTTGTTGTGAACATGTCAAGAAGGTTTTAACAGCAAGTCTAGAATTTCCAAGCTTTATTTCCTAAATATTTGGAAAGCAGGAGTAGAAACTTGGAAAGAAAAGTGGGTTTGAATCTTCTTGAAAGCTTGGATGAAGTGAGATCACGTCGTGGGTTTAGGCGGGTGATTATTCCCACATTTCTGCTGGCTTTGCTTCAGTAAGGAATGATTTGGAAAACCGACATTGGAACCTGGTTTGTGCTTCCCAGGAGGTTTCCAGACCTGAACTTGGGACCCAAACCTTGCTCTGCTAAAGCAGGAAGGGCTTGGTTTGTTTGCAGCCCTGGGTGTTTCCCTTGGGGAAGGATTTGGGGTCCTGGGCTCCTCCTGGACACCACCCCCTGTCCCAGGGCAGGTTGGCTTCTGCCCCCCAGCCTGATATTGGCTGGAATATCTGAGCTGTAAGCCAAGAGCTGCCTCGATTAGGAGCGGCTGTTCCAGCAGGATGGTGCCAGGAGCTGTCTCTGCTGCCCCTTCCATCCCCGGGCAATGGCTGGGCACGTTTGGCTCTGGAGCTAGCACTTGCTGTGAACATTTAGACATAAAATTCTAGTCTGGGTGTTTTCCCAGTTGTGAAAGCCATCAAGATTCCTGTCTGCCCTCCCGAGGGAGCAGCTGAAACAGCCTCAGGCTGTTCACAGTCAATAGAATCTCCTGTAATAATATTTTCCTGCCTTTTCACCTCTGGGCCAGGCATCAAAATGCAGAAACATCACAAATGATGAAGTATTGAAATGTTCCTTTCCTTTTTCTGCTTCCAGAGTCTCGATTTTTTTTGATGGAAAACAGCTCCCTGGCTGAGGGGAAGCACCTGGGAGGGAGAATTTGGGTTGCTGTGCTTTGCTTCAGCCCAGGTGTGCTGGAAATCTGTGTGTGGGCTCGGCCTGGTGGCATTTCAGCCGATGTCCCCCAGCCTGTCCCCAACCTGAGGGCTTCCTTTGCACCCTGCAGCACCTCCTCTCTCCCTGGCTGCACTTGGGGACGTGGGACAGTGCTGGGAATGGTTGGGCTCGGTGATCCAAGGGGGCTTTTCCAACCTGAATCATTCTGTGGCTGCAGGAGAGATGAAAAATAGACCTGACCTGAGGCTGCCTGGAACAGAACACAAACCCTGGAGAGAGGGAATCTCCAGGGCCCAGATCAGTGTCCACAGCAGGGATTTTGGTAAAGAACCCTGGAGACTTTGTCATTTCCATCCCTAGAAGTTTTTTAGCCACTTGGCTTTCTTCTGTCTGCATAAAGGCATTTCTGTGTTGATTGTGTGATGAGAAAGGAGTTTCTGTCTCAGGAATGGACAAATGCAGCACCTGGAAGTGTTTCCCTGGCAGAGGGGCTGAAAGCAAGGGCAGGCTTTGTTTTCCCAAGGATACCAGCTCCCTCCAGGGACACCCCCTTTCCTCTGGGTATCACCCTGTGCCAGGGGCTGCAGCTGAGTGGTCCAAGTGCTGCTCAGTTGTAACACCCTTGCTCACAAAATGCCCAAAACCGTCTTTGCTGCATCTCTTCATTAAGTCTAATCCGACTCTGCAATTATAGTTTATTATGAAACATCATAAGAGAATATTAGCTGAGAATTTTACCCCGTTTTCAGGTTAGAAAAGGTTTTCTTTGGCGGGGAAAAGGAGCTGCTCTGCAGCAAACATCTTTGTTCAGCCCCTCCTGCACTCCTGTTCAATTACCTGTCACTCGGGGGGAAGAGCAGCCCTCAGATCTGAGGTCACCTAATGGCTGCAAAAACCTGTGGGGAGAAACCAAATACCTTGGGAATAGCTGCTGCTGGCCCCTCGTGTGGCTTGAAGCACTGGGAAGTGTCTGAGAGAGGTGTCAGTGCCAAGATTAAGAGGAAATTTCCCCAGGCAAAATACCTGTGGGTCTTAAAATGTTTTCTTTTGCTTTCAGAAAGGACACTTGTCCAAATGCTTCCCACACGGGCTGAAATTCTCATTTCTCTGCAGACAGAGGGAGAATTTCATCCCTGGCACCAGAGGGTAAAACACATTTTGGAGATGGGCAGGAGGAGGGAAGTGAGCCTACAAATCCCCATGTTTTAGCTCAGGATATTCTCACTTTATGCTCCACTGAGCACTATTTTAAGAACCTTTATTTACTTGTTTTCCTCTTTACCTCGGCTCTGTTGAAGTGTCTTTACACCTATTGCAGCCTGCAGTGGTATTTTTGTCACTGCAGTCACATCAGAACAGACGTGCCAATCTCAGGAAAAAGAGCTTTCCAACCAAACTGCTGCTGCAATAAAACCTTTATTTACTTTTATAATTTTTTTCTCTGTAATTTGGACAGGCTTTATCCTGCAGCAGCAGAAAAAGCAAAGTGGTTTTCTACATTTAAGCCCCGTGCTGATCTTTGGGACTGACAAACTCCGACTGGGAATGTCAGGTGTGTTTTCCCATTCCCTGCAGAGGCCTGTGCAGAACAGAACTGACCTGAATGAGGCTTAGATACATAGCACAGCCCTGAAATGAAAACCTCACTTTCCCAGAGTGGTTTGGATTTGAAGTTGTTGAATTTTTTCAGCCCCCCCCTGATGCCACACGAAGTGTTAAGATATAAAAAATCCAGCAGAGGAGGTGCTGGATTAGCTCTGGAACACTGAATTCCCCAGGTAATTGGTGTGGGGAGGACACAGTGTGAGCCAGCAACCACAAAAAGGACGGGAATGGTTCAGATCCTGAGGAGACTCTGCAGGCTCTTCTTAATTTAGGCAACACCAGGGTGCATTTTCCTGCATCAAACCCAGCTTTGCAGAGAAGCTTTGGTTCCCCATCAAACCCTGATTTCCTTGTAGGATTCTTTGTTTTAAGAGCAGCTGGAGAGTTTTGGGCAGTGCAGCAAAGAGGCTTCCAAAGAGAAACACAGCCCGTGGGGTAATGAACCTTTAAATCCCTGTCAGGGCCTCAGGCAGTGCATGAAGTGCTCAATGCAGGGTCTGGGAGCAGAGCTCTGCTGGGCACTGCTGGTGATCCCCGAATCCTGACCCTACAGCATTCCTGGGTGCTTCTGCTCCCTTCCAGAATTTCCTGTGCTCTTTCCCCCCTCCCCTGCACCTCAGTGACCTCTGCCATCTCTTTATTCTTCATTTCCCACCCTCGTGTCCATCAGAGGCTCCTGTGGGCAGAGAATTCCTTTCAACCCTCTTCTTCTGGAGGGCTCTCACATTTACCTGAGCCCCATGCCCAGGGCTAAATCCTTTATTACATGTTTTTAAACACTCTGGAGACTTTTCAGGAAATTCAGTCACAGCTTTTTTAAAGTCCTCAGCTGCTCCATTTTACTGCCCTGAAATGTGTCTGCTCTCTGCAGGGCTATTCCAAAGCAGACTGAGATTCTTGGGGATCGATGTGAGACCCCCTTTGTGCCCTTAAAACTTTGTGGAGGATTTCCAGAGGCATTCAGTTCCTCTGGGAGCTCCGGCCAAGGTGCCTTGGAAATGGAGTGGGGTTTTTCTCACAGTGTCTTTCTGAGTGCCATTAACATTGGGTTTTTTGTGTTTGATGTGAGCATTTGGGGGTTGTGCCTCATCTCAGCTGAGTGAGAGCTGAGCTGATAAATTGTGTGTGGGTTTTGTTGGTAACATTTCCCTGGGAACTCGAGAAAAGCTGTTCTGAGTCAGTTTTGAAACAGAGCTGAAGGAGATTTGATGGCTCTTAACAGGACATCCAGGATGGGGAAAGCAGCAGGAGTTCTCCTTATTTCTCCGTGCCCATCCACAGGAACCATAAAAGTGGGATAAAATGCAGCAGTGGGCTTGTAAAAGCCAGCTGCTCATTCCTGGGATGCACAGAGAAACCTGAGTGCTCCTCAGGTCACTGGAATGTGAAACTGGAGTCAGGTTGGGAGGACCTGGATCTGATTGAACACAGCCCAGCCTGAGGGGGAACAGGGTTGAAAGGGACTCATCCCATCCCACCCCTGCCATGGCAGGGACACCTCCCACTGTCCCAGGCTGCTCCCAGCCCCAATGTCCAGCCTGGCCTTGGGCACTGCCAGGGATCCAGGGGCAGCCACAGCTGCTCTGGGCACCCTGTGCCAGGGCCTGCCCACCCTCACAGGGAACAATTCCTTCCCAATATCCCATCTAAATCTCCCCACTTTCAGCTTAAAGCCATTCCCTGTGTCCTGTCCCTCCATCCCTTGTCCCCAGTCCCTCTTCAGCTCTCCTGGAGCCCCTTCAGGCCCTGGAAGAGGCTCTCAGCTCTCCCTGGAGCCTTCTCTTCTCCAGGCCAAACAGTCCCAATTTTATCTCCCTTAAGCTTGGAATTTTTGGAAAAACACAATGAAACCCAAACCATTCCACTGAAGTTGTACATATTTTGTTGAGTTGTTTTCCATCTAGGAGTTCATTACCCTGCTGGAAATATTTAAATAATAATAATTTAAATAATATCTATAACATTTTTCAGAATATATTTGCCATATCTTACCCCAAACCTTCTCTTCTTTGAAAGTGGATCCTTTTTTAATTGATGGGGAGGCTCTTCCCCTCTGGTCCCATCTTGGTTTTCAGCACCATTTGCTGCTGGGAGCTTTTTACTGCTTGAAGGAAAGAAGATCCCTACCGCATCCTGACACTGACAAATTGAGCCCTTTTATTTGCTGGACTTCCAACAGAAACCTGCCTGCCACGTCCAGGCAGGAATGTTCAATATTTCCCTCTAAAAAGGGTTTGGAGGAAGCAGAATCCCTGCAGGCACATTCCCCATCCCTGCCCAGCCAAGCACCTGCCACGGGGGGAGGAGGAGGCTCAGCCCCTGGGCAAAAACCCCAGATAAACACATTTATATTCCAAGATCCGTCCCACATTTATTTCTGGATGTTTTAGCCTGGTGTGCCACCAAAATGAACTCCTAAATGTTGGAAATGCAGGGGGTTTATTTTTGCCGCTGTAATTAAATCACTGCAATGATTTATCCACTCTGTTATCACATCTGAGGGATCTTTTCTTTCAGCCTGGGGAAATAAACCCCTCCTTGGGCTCCCCAGATGAGAATGAGGGTGCTCTCAGCCTGAATGAACGCTAACAAGTAGCTCCAGCTGCCTGTGATTTCCAGGAGAGCAAAATCTCCCAGACTAAAGCCTTCTTCAAGCTGCTTTATGACTTTCAGATGAACACATTTGCCTCAAAATTCATCTTGGGCACGGCTCCAGGGACAAACAGTGTGTTTGTCTCTCTGTTTTCTGGGTTTCAGAATTGCCAGGGAATATTTTATCTGTGATCAAGAGGCTTTCTGCGGCCTTGCCAGGGCATGGTTGGGACTTCAGAGCTTCCCAGAGAAAAAATTTCCTCTTGAAATTGTTTTAGACAGGTGTAATAAATCAATATAAATGATGAAATCAACCTCTGGGCTTTCTTCTTGCTAGTCCATGCCAGAGAACATTTCTTGGAATAAGTGATGACATCTTCCTTAGAGGAAAGAGGGATGAAGTGAATTATCTCCAGAAAAGGTCGATGCTCTGTTCCCTGGCTCTCCTTTAAAAATCTTTATGAGGAAAACCAAAATGTGCTGCCCTTTTAAAGTCCTTTCTTACACCCAACTCTGTTTACCTGCTGCACCCTCTGTGATGAAGGACTTGGATTCTCTCCTGCCTCTTGTAGCTTCCCATCAGCCTTTCCTGTGCAATAAATTGCCTAAAAAGTGTTCTCAACCTGCATTTCATTAAAAACCAGCTGAATAGTCCCCCCAGAATTCACCAGAAGCTGCAGCTCCTTTCCTTTGTTTCAACAATGGGAGTTATTTCCAGATTAGAAGTAGTCACCCTCTGGCTGCAGAGAAATAATTTGAATTCCCCCTTGCTGGCAGCATCCTTTCCCTTCTGGGGGCACATTTCATTCATTAGCTCACATTAAACCCAGAGGTGCAATCAAAATCCAACATCATTTCGGGTCTGCAGGAGCACTGGGATAGTTGTAACAGAAGAGGCTGAAAATAACATTTAAAACCTCCTTGATGTGTCCGTTTAAATGTGGCTTTGAATGGGATTTTTGTGTTTTTCTCACCTGTGCAAAGTTTCATTTCCAGTGAAGTGAAAATAAAACCAATTTATTTCAAAATGCAGGATCTGGGCAAGTCTCAGCTTGTGAGGGCAGGACTGAGGGAGCAGAGGGAAGGGAGAGGAGGGGATGAGGAGCTCCCAGGATGGGATCAGAGAGCAAAATCTGCTGCTGGAGATGGGGCCCTGCTCCCCTCTCATCCTGGAATGACAGATGGAGATGGATGGTTATGGATCCTCAGCTTTCCTCCCTCCATTGCAGCCCGAGTGCCAGGCCTGGAAAACAGCACTTTATGTGCTGACAAACCTCCTTGATAAATGAAAGCCCTCCTGGAGAGGGGTGTTTGACTCTCACACCCCCAGCCTGCAGCAGGCTCCTTCTCGTGGGCATTGTGTGGCTTCTATCTCATTTTCTTGGAGATTTAACAAAGAAAACACATAATTCATGGTATCCACCATAACCCTTTTCATTTCTCCTCTTTTGCTGCTGTTTTCTCCCCACAGCCACGCTGTTAAACCTGATAAATCCATGGGTTTGTGCTTCAAAAGCTTCTTTTTACCCCCAGCTGGTAAAACATCCACTTAAACACCAGTGTGAAAGCTGAGGCCCAGGGGGAACCTCTGCTCCTGCCTGCCCAGGGATGGGAGCAAATATCAAAATGAAAATAATATTGTTATTTTGCATTGCAAAACCCTGAAGTGTTTTCTAGGAATGCTCCAATTTATCCCTTGGGCCAAGCAGAAACAGCTTCAAGTTGCACCAGGGGAGGTTCAGGTTGGATATTGGGGGAAATGGATTCTGTGAGGAGTGGTGAAACATTGCACCAGCTCCTCAGAGCAGTGGTGGAAGTGTTCAAAAAACCTGGAAGTGTTCAAAAAAATGCCTGGATGTGGCACTTTGTGGTTTGGTGGCACAGTGGGATTCAATGAAAGGCTGGACTTGGTGATCTTGGAGGTCTTTCCCAATCTTAATTTTGTTTAATTCCAGCAAAAGGTGCAAAGTTATCTGGAGAACCTGGTGGCCCGAGCCAAAATTGCTCTTGGCTCTCTCTAATCCCTGTCACTCCTTTAAATGGAGGTGGGGAAAGGAAGCTGAGATTAGCGGGGATATTTTGATCCCACTCTTTCCTCTCACAGGATGAACATGAGAAGATCCCCGTTATTGTCCTGTTCATTTGTTCACAGCTCCATCCAAATCCCACTCAAGCCAATGAAAGTTCCTGCTCTGTCCTGGTTTCCGTCATTCCTGTGAAGCTGCTGAACTGTTGTTCCCAGTGTGGAAAGATCCAGCAGAACAGCAAAATTTCCATCCTGTTGTAACATGGTTTTGCTGGAAAGAGTCAAAAATCCCATAAAGGCTGGGGGAGAGGCTGGGAAAGGCAGCTGGAAATGTTGGGAAGGGATTAATGGAGCTGCTGCAAAGTTAGGGATGACCTGGGGGTGGGATGTTCCCACATGGACAGACACCTTTGGAGATGTGTCCCTGCGTCCTCCACGTGCTCTGCCAGCTTTTTATTTGTTCAGTGTTTAAAGTAACTTTTTTTAAACTGAGGATTTGGATCGTGGGACCTTTGAAAAGTTCGTTTGTTGCCTCAGTGATGCGTTTTTAGTTGTCTTTTCCTCGCATTGGATGTTGACAGAAATGGGAATTTTCTTCCCAATTTTCCTTAGCACAGGCTGCTGAAGCATTTCTGTCACAGGATTATGGTGTGCAGAGGCCAGCAGAGTTTATTTCTCACCCATTTGTGTTTCTTGGGCAACTTCCCATGAAATATTTCCTTCTTCCTTCTCCTTGCCCTGCCATGTCAAACAAGAAACCCTCAGATCCAGTAAAAAGTCCAGGAATGCTGAATTTCCTTAAAACATGGGCAGGTGACAATGTCTGGGCTGGACCCCAAAGTCCTTGGGAAATTAAGTACAGTTTTATTGTAATTAGTGATTTTCTTTGAAGCTGGGATAATTAGGGTATCATCCATCTTCCTGTGGCTTCCTTGGCAGCTCCTCGGAGCACCAGCGAGTTCATGGATCATCTTATTCCCTAAAAATCTGGGAGGATTCCCCATCACTGAGTGACATTTTCTTCTCAGACAATCCCAGCTGGCAGACGGCAGCGATGGGAAATAAATCCGACCCCAAATGCACAAAAACACAGGGGAAAATAGACAAAATAACCTGGATTTGTTTGGTGACCACTGCAGGAGCTCCAGCCCAGGAGAAGGTCCCTCAGCAGAAGCTGAGGATGTGTGAAATTTAACAAAGTCATCCTGAAAAGTCTCCTCGAGTAAATCACATGTCATGGGGTAAACTGTGCCTTGAAACAGATTTTGCAAGGCACAATATATGACACAAGACAGGTTCTTTATTATTCTTTATTATTCTCCCTGTCAGATGAGTCTCAGAACAGGTCAGAAGCTTTGGAAAGGTGGAAAATTGACTTTTTTTAAACTCTGGATATTCCCAGAGTGATGTTTGCTGTTGAAGGCAGTTTGGTTTTAGTTATACACAGATTTTTTTTTGGCACTGCTGATTCTAAGAGTTGCTCTTTGCCCAAGAAGCTTCAATCTGGATGTTTGAATATTCACTGTAATGTGTCTGATGCTTCTCCCAAGGCTCTAGCAGGTAGAAGTTGATGGAAAATTCTTTCTTACAGTGCCACAATCCCTCTGTATTCTCCTCGATTTTTCTCTTTAAAATCTTCTATAAAGAATGGGAGAACCGCCCCCTCCCGCGGTCACTGATATATTCTCTCTTTCTTATATCCAGGAATAATCATGTTTATAAAATATTCTTGAGTGATAGAGTTCTGTTCTTATTTGAGATGCTGGTTTTGCTCACACTTGTATTGATAAAGGAATACAAGTGAACGTTGCCTTGGTTACCTTTGCAAAACTCAGTATTTTTATCCTTATTTGGCAGATTTGTGCTGTGTAAAATCCCATTTTCTCTTTGAATCTCTATTTCTGACCATTATTAACCAAGAACTTTGCTAGCTCTGATTAATTTTTTTTAAAATCGCGTATTCTCACTTTCTTCTGGGCTTTTTTGGGGGCAATTTTCCTCTTATTATTACATACAACATAATATTGGGCATTAGCCCAAAACTTTTCTCAGGATCTCACCCCTCTGTTCCATCCCCCGGTGCTCATTCCCACGGAGCTGGGACGTCAATTAGAGCCTCAAAATTAATGTAATTTGGGAAATGCTTTTTCTTTCCGTGTGTCTTAAGGAGGTGAAATAGAAGATTCCTTTGCATGTAGAGTCAGGAGCGCTCTCCCCGTCCCTCCCTCCCTTTCTCGCCGTCCACTTTTCAGCTAAATAAACCAGGAAAGCCAAGCCAAGGAATCCTAGGAAGGAGCCTGCTGCCCTCTCACGGCTCCCGCAGCAAACAGCCGGGAGGAAAATGGGAATAACCAGCTGGGAAAATCCCCCTTATTCTCCAGCAAAATTCCCTTTCCAGGCACAGGAGCAGAAGCCAGAACAGGCCGAGCAGGAAGGGATAACTCCGTGTCCTGAGTTATTGCAGGGAATGTTTGGTGGGATTTGATTTCCTGATTTTTCAGTTCCTTTTCTTCCCAGAGGTTGTTTTGATGTGGTTTGGGCACCACAGGAACTGCTCCTCCAGCAGAACACCCATTAATTGCTGGAAATCCCATGAATTCCCTGGGATAACTGGGGGATTCAGGATTTATGTGCCCCATCCCTGGAAGTGTCCAAGGCTGGGTTGGATGGGGCTGGGATAATGAGATACCAAAGGTCGGTTATCAGGTAACTGCCTGGATTTGGAAGCTCCTGCTCCAAATTAAATTACAAAATAGGAAAACTCAGGAATTCCCCACGTCCTGGAAGGGAATAGGCTGCCCAGGAGCCAGGCGGGACAGGGATGAACAACAGGAAGGCAAAGTGTCCAGGAATGTGCTGATTCAAAAGCTCAGCAGAAGAAGGGATTGTGCATCCCCCTTACAGCCACTTCCATGGGAGGAAGGTAAAAAAGAGAGGGGGGAAAAAAAAAAGGGATGCAACCTAATCGGAGCTTGCATTAGCTTTTAGGAGATCAGAGGGGAATCGGGCTGGCTCCTGCCAAGCAGGCAGCCTGGAGATGAATGGAGCTGTGTTCAGTGCACTTCTCCTCTCAACGAGCACAAATCCTGGCAGTTCGCCCCCAGGTGAAAGGGGAAAAGCTGGCACTGTCAGCCCGATGCGCTCCCGGGAGGAAAATCAAGCTCCCATCTTATCTTGGAGCCGGGTGATTTTCCACATTCATCACTTGCCAGTGTCTGAGGGGCTGCTTTTCCCCGGGAGCTGTGTCTGAGCAGGGCAGGGGAAGGATCCTGCCTCAAACCGGCTGAAAGGTGATTCCCCCTCCGACATCTGAGTCCCAGCTGCTCCTCACCTCGTGCCCCGGTCAGAAATGCTGAAAGCTGAGCTTGAGTGGAGAGGAACAAGAGGGGATTATCCCGCAAGGCACCCCCAGCTCCCATCTGCTCCCCTCTCTTCCTCCTTTTACTCCCCAGAGGAGAAATCCAAGGCAGTCCCTGACTCCCAGTCCATGCTGAGCTGTCCAGAATGGTTGCTCTGGCTCCAGAAGGGACCTGTTCTTCCCTGGCTGAATAAATCACTGGGATGCTCCTCCTAAAGTGATTGTGATTGAGCTACAGGCATTCAAACAACCATATATAACATTAACCAGGCAATGCGTTCTCACCTGGCTTTCTGCAGGGCCACAGGGCAGGGAGGGATGGCTTTGGATTAAAGAGGAGAGATTGAAGTTATGTATTGGGAAGGAATTGTTCCCACTGCCCTCAGCACCCCTTTAAGCGGGAAGGAAAATCCCTCTGCTTCGGTTCCTGTGAAAAAGCACAGCTGCACAAAGTGCTGGCTGCTTTCATCTCCAAACTTGGTTTTTCTGACATAAATAGTGAGGATTCACCTCTTGTATCTCCTCATCCCCTCTGCAAAATGCTTTCTTATCTCCACAATCACCTCTTGTATCACAGGACAGATACGGAGCACTACTGAAATTCACACTGCAAAGGAAAATGAGGCTTTTTTTACTTTTTTAAAGAAAAAAAAAAAGTCTCTCCTGGGAGGGATGTGAGGCCCTGGCACAGAGTGCCCAGAGAAGCCGTGGCTGCCTCTGGATCCCTGGCAGTGTCCAAGGGCTTGGATCACCCTGGACAGCGGCAGGTGTCCCATGGCAGGGGGTGGAATGAGATGAATTTTAAGGTCCCTTCCAACCCAACCATCCTCTGATTCTGGGATTTTATCTGTGCAAGATCTGTTTTAGCTTTATAGTTCACTCTCAAGGTTTCACACTGGCTAAAAGTTACAGCATGCAGCAGAAATGCTGAATAAAGGCAGCTTTTCCTTGAAAGCACCCCAGATCCTCAACACCTGCTAAATTAACAGTCGCCCTAATGTTTAGCAGCAGCTGAAAACATTTAATAAGACACATTGCAAAGCTGCAGGCAGGCAAATGCAATAATTTCTGGTGCAGGCCCAGCCCCTGGGCAGCACGGCAGAGCTGGTTAATTCACAATTAGAGGAAAAAAAGAGCCAGTGCAGCTTTGCTGTTACCCAGAGGCACAGAGACTCAGTCAATAAAAGCAATCCCTGTCCCCCAGGAGCTATTCCACTAAAGAGCCAGCCAGCTCCTGCTGTTCAAAAATCTCTGCTGGTGGGAGAGCTGCCCGAATTAACAATCGATATTCTAAATCAAGCACGGGATCACAGACACAGTTAATGATTTTTATTACAGGGGTATTGGAGAGTTGAAAATAAATATTCCTCTGGCAGCCCTGGGGCAGGTTTGGGTGGGGGGTGAAAGGCAGGAGAGCCTGAAACCAGGATAAAATAATTCATTTAGCACAGAATGGGCTGGGTTGGATGGGACCCTAAACTCATCCAGTTCCTTGGGCAGGGAAACCCCCCACTATCCCAGGATGCTCCAGCCTGGCCTTGGACACTTCCAGGGATCCAGAGGCATCTCTGGGTGTCCTGTAAATGATAATCCCCCTGCCCAGCGCCGGCAGGGAATTTCAGGGGAGCACAGGGTGCCGAGCTGGTGCCAGCTCAGTGTGTTGGCTTCCCCCGTGCCTGAGCTTGCCCAGCCGCGTTTGGGGCAGCTCGCCCGTGCAGGGATGCGCGGCTGCTCCTCGGGGCACTGCAGGCTCCCCCCGGCCCCACCCCGCCCGCTCCATCCCCGCACACAGCGGCTGAGAGCAGCGCCTGGTGCTTGGGAAGGGAATTCCCTCCCTGAATTTGAGATGAAACATGCAGAGGAAGGGTCCCGAGGTAGCCTTGTTCGTCACCTACAACTTGAAGTCCTGTTTAAATAGGGATTTTTCAGCGTTGCGGTGACTTTGATCTGTGCTCACATCAGGTGAGCCCTTGTTACACAGTGCCTTTCTGGTGTCTGCAGGCAAACAAGAGACCTCCAGACTGGTTTTTAACAGAGCCACGTGCTCCCAGCAAAAAGCAGGATTTATTTTATTTCCCAACCCAGTGCTTCCATGCAGGAGCAACTCCCAGGCAATGGGAAGCTCCTGCTCTCCAGAGCAGGAATTTTTGCTCCTCCCGCGTTATTCTGACTCCGTTCCTCCACCAGGCTGCTCTGAGAGGAGCTGTGGCGTGTGACGGATGCTGGCTGGGTCCAACAGTGACAGATGAACGCTGAAACTGTGTGAAAATTTTTGCAGCTGAAGCAAAACTGGCAAAGCTGGCCCGGGGCCAGCTCCACCACAATGTTTACAGCCCTCCCCGGCACTTGCAGGCACGCAGAGCAAAGATCATCCCTGATTTTATTGACCTGTGCCACCCTCAACTCTTACAAACCCTCTTTTATTTTTATTTTCTTCCCTACTCTGCCCTCACCACCCTTTTAAGCGGGAAGGAAAATCCCTCTGCTTCAGTTCCTGTGAAAGAGCACAGCTGCACAAAGTGCTGGCTGCTTTCATCTCCAAACTTGGTTTTTCTGACATAAATAGTGAGGATTCACTTCTTGTATCTCCTCATCCTCTGCAAAATGCTTTCTCATCTCCACAAGCACCTCTTGTATCACAGGACAGACATGGAGCACGACTGAAGTTCACACTGGAAAGGAAAATGAGGCTTTTTTTTTTCTTTTTAAAGGAAAAAAGTCTCTCCTGGCTGCAGAGGTGAGGGCCAAAGGAGCAGAAGTGCTGACCACAGTGAACCTGTGCTCTGAGCAGGACTGTGCACTTTGGATCTGTCCCAAGGTCCCTCTGCTCCCTTCCCTTGGAGGAACGAGAAGGGAGCTCCCCGCTCCAGGGCAGTTCTAGAGCTGTGTGCCTTTGTGAGCACAGTAAATACTCGTTAATCTGGGCAAAGGGATGGCCCTGGCCATCAGTCAGCACTGATAATCCACCTGGGGGGACTTTGTGCCAGGGAGAGATGTGCGGAGAGGGGCCGGGCACAGCTGCCCGAGGTGTGGCTGTGCCCTTTGCTCTTGGCAGTGCTCAAAGGTCTGCAAAGAGCCCCAGACAGGATTTTCTATCCATTAATAACCTGTGGATCCTGGGCTTCTCTGCTGCTGTGGAACTGTAGAATCGTTTAGGTTGGGAAATCCATGGAGCCCAACCATCCCCAGCACTGCCATGGCCACCACCACCCCATGTCCCCAAGGGCCACCTCCACAGGGCTGTTCAGCCCCTGCAGGGATGGGCACCCCAGCACTGTGTTCTGTGGGTTCTGGCCACAAGTGCCATCCCTGGCATGACCAGGAGCCTCCAGACCTGCAGGAGATCCCTAGGCAGAGAAGGGAGGAAATGGAGCACCAGCACCTCCCTGGCCATTTCTCCTCATCCCAAGGGATCCTGGTGTTTGCACTCTTCCTGTCCCTCGAGATCCCAAACCCCACACAACTCAAACGATGTCTTTGATCTTCCTGCTCAGGCCAGAAGGCAGCTGAAACCAAAAGAGGCTTTTGTGTCCTCACAACAATTTGGGAATTGAGCTGTGCACACGGTTCAGAGCAAAGGAAATCTGCTGTCCACATTCATCTTCCTGCACACCCCCTTTTCCGAGGTGTCCTTAAAACAGGATAACATCCTTGGGTGCATTTTCAATGGGTCTTTCCTGCTCTTTCTTCTTGGAATATCTGGCGTGGTCGTAGAAATAGATGATGATGAGAGAAGCAATGTTCAGGAAGAGGATGAGCAGCATGATCCAGTAGGAATATCCGTAGTTGTGTTTGGACCCAAGGCGTGTCTGCAGAGAGGTGGAACATCCACGGGCCAGTTCTTCAGACAGGCTGTTTCCTTGGACATTCACAGGGAAAAGGATCATGGCTATGAGGGTGAGGACTCCTAGAAAATAGAAATACAAAATTATATTTTTATATAAAATATTACATTTTAGAGGAGAAACTATAGTGCTATTTAGGTAGTGACTTACAGTCTGCTTTAATCCTTGTCCTAATCCAGGTATTTTAATCACTTTATCTAATATTTATCATTAGTAAACTATGGGGGCATTTAAAGAATTTTTGCTCCACCCAATAGTATCTGCCAGGTGTTTTGATATCATCTAAAATGATTAGATTCTCACTGATTATTCTAAGATAAAGCCATTTAATTCAACTCTTTTTTCACTGAATTTTGGGCTGATGAGTATCGTGTATTCACCCCTTTGGTGATTTGTCAATGCCTGTTTGATACGAGCCCAAATCCATGGATGGGCAGTCTCACAGCTGGATAAAATATCACAGCTGGATAAAGCCCTGAGCAGCCTGGTCTGTGCTCAGGGTTGGCCCAAGAGCTTAAACTTGGAGACCTCCTGTTCTTTACAGCTTGAATTATTGGATCAGTCTGGCATGAGGCAAAATGTGATGTCTTATTAGGTCTGTCTCTATTTCTTACAGCCTCCCAAATGTAAAAGGAATTCAGTTGCTTTGACATTTAACTCAATATTGCTCTTCCATCTCTGCTTTCCTCGTGCCAACAGAGCTGCAGTCTCTGAACTTTGGTGGAACAGTTCCATTCCTTCTCTCCAGGCACCTCAGCCCACCCCAGCTCATGCTGAAACAGCTTCATTTTTTATTCAGGAGGACACTTTAGGAGAATAAGGAGCCTCCAGGATGACCTCCCCCATTAAATGATGCGTGATTTCCCATAAAAATACACCCACAGCAAAATAAACTTCCAGGTCACAGCTCTTGCAGGGCTGTTAAAAGTAACCACAACCCTCAGCCAAAATGAGAATTTATTTTCTCTCCAATATTTATTTTGGTCCTTTCATTTCAGTCAGAGCTTGCAGGTTCAGGGTTCTGGGCTCAGGAAAAACCCTCTCATCATGTGATGAGACAATGATCTGCTTGTCTCGGAGTGAATAATTGTCTAATTAAGCTTTTGTTCACTTTTCTCACTGTGTTTCACAGCTGCTTCAGCATCTGTGTTAAAAATGGGTGATTTTCACAGCTCCACCTGTACTTGCTATAATTAAGATTATCTGCACTGCTCCCTTCCCACCAAGGGCTGGCTGTGTCCCCAGGACAGGGGACACTTCTTCCCTGGACCTGAGGAGCTTCTGAAGGACAAAATACCTGTGCTGAAGTACTCTAATCAGATGTCTTAAAAGGAAATGATTCAAGTGCAAACCTATTATTAGACGAACACCTAATCCTCTCGAGACTAATTGAGTGTGAGAGCTGCAGTCGTGGCCAGAGCAGCACAGGGAGGGCTGGGAGCAGCCGGGCTCAATCCAAGCAGGAACGTGGGGTTCCACCTCCAGGAGCTCTTGGACAGGTTCCCAGCTCTAATGACTCAGCACCTCCACCATTTTTTTTAATGTTTAAACTGATTTTCACCTGTGACTTTTTGTTTTTTTTTAAAGAGGGAAATAATTTTTGCCACGGCTCACTCCTCCAAACTGCTGCCTCCCTATAAATGCTATTATATAAATATTGGTTTACTGCTATATAATATATTTTACTGGTATTTCAAAGCTGCTTTTCAGGTGTCCCAGCAGGCCCAGTTAAAAAGCAAACCCACAGCACAGAAGGCACTTCCAAGTGCTCCCTTTTGCAGCTTAATTCCTTAATCTCGGAATCCACGGGAACGCGCGCGACTCACCGCACACGGAATTCCAGGTGTAGACTCCCACGGGTCCCAGGAACGTCTGGTAGGGGTTGCTGACAGCGTTGGTGCAGGTGAAGCCAGAGCTGAGCAGGGAGCTGAGCAGAGCCAGCACCAGCAGCACGATGATGGCAACGTTCAGGCTCCTGCTCCTGGTGCTGCTCAGGGCGTCTGCGACTGAAGCACAGCGGGGTCAGGGGACAGGGACAGCAGGAGAGGGCACGGCCCCAGCTTGTGCCAGGGGGGGTTGGATTGGAGATGTGGGAAAGTTTGCTCACAGAAAAAGGGTGGTCGAGCATTGGAACAGGGAGTCACCATCCCTGGAAGGGTTCTAAAGTGGCTTTGGCACTTTGGGACGTGGTTAAAGGCTGGACTCAGTTATCTGGGGAGCTTTTCCTACATGAATATTCCATGATTCCTGCCCTGCCCAGTTGGGTGGGCTCAGCCCACGTTATGACCTCCTGCCAGGGCTGTAATTAAAAGGTAATGAGCAGAGGTTTGGCTGATCTGTAGGGATGGGGATGGAGAAAGAGCAGGAGGATTGGACACAGCAACGAACCCAAACCCCACATGGGGAGAAGGAACCTGGGGCTGAAATACGTTCTTGCCTGCTAATCCTGCAGTTACCTGGGTAGTAAACTTCTGTCCTTAATACTTCTGTAAAAATTTCCTCTGGACGTGGCCAGACAGGATTTTCTGCCTAAAGTGGATCAGAAATCTGGGTGTTCCTCTGCCAGTGTCTGGTAACCTCCACAAATGCCTGTTTTAAATACCCTGCTCCAATGTAAAACTCTGCTCCAGCTGTAGTTCCTTCCCATAGAGCAGCAGTCCCTCCCATGCAATAAATTTGACAGGGAAACCCTTCTCAAAGTGCATTAAAGCCGCTGCCTGGGTGGGTCAGGTGCGTTTGCAGGACAAATAAATCTGAGCGTGGCCATGCAGGGGCAGATGAGGGTGGCTGAGCTCATCCCCTGGCTGGATGTGTCTCCCTGCCCTGCAGGAAAAGCTCGGTGCAGGCAGGACTGGCTCCCCTCTTTTAAAATGAAGGAGCAGCTCCTGCTGTTCTCCCACCGGGACAGGACTGGGTTTGTGGAGGGCTGAGCTTTGGGGGCGCATGGCCCTGACCCCACATCCTGCTCCCTCTCCTTTTCCCCAGCTCATTCCCAGATCATTCCCTGCTGTAGCTCCTGGCCACACGTCCACGGCTTTTGTGGTCAAACCCTTCAGAACTGTCACCAATTTTTGCCTAACTCCTCCCAGTTACTCGATGAGCTGCTGATAACAAGAGACTCAACCCCAAATGCAATCTCCTCAAAGTGTGTTTTGTTGAGGTCAATTCTTTTCCTCCTCTCAATTTAAAGAGTGAAAAGGCAGCTATAATGTGCCCGTGGCTGCTTTATATTGCAACAAATACAAGGACAGTGTTTTGGAGCTCTCTGTTCAAATAGATGTTGTGAGAGACAGATTTCTGTAGGAAAATTCCCTTTCTGTGCTGCTCTTGACACGGAGCCATTATTGCAAAATATTCAGGTAGTGCATAAATGGGAGAAATCACAGCAGAAGGGAAAAAAAAAGGAGTAAAAACCCCATAAAGAGGAATAAACATAATAAAAAGAGCTGTTGGAAAGGAATGAAATGGAGAATTCCTCTCCCATTTTATATAATACTGCAGCACCAGTTAATTTCTGCTCGAGGCACCGGCAGGTGAGGATGTGTTATGGAAATCAGTTGTAAATTTAAGCAATTTTCCTGGAAGAAAAGGAAAGGAGGGCATCCAGGGGATATCACTCAATGAAATGGAAGCGAGCAGCTTGTACCCTGCGCTCAGGCTGAAGCAGCCTCGCAGCCTTACAACCTGTGATCTATTTCTTGAAGAAGAAATAAGTCTGGAGCCAAATCAGACAGGCTCGTGTAATTTCCCTCTGGCAGCCTCACTTAATTTTATCGCTCAGAACATCTCCACAGCTGCCTGGCTGCACCTCTCGCACCCCATAATTGATCTTGTTTATGTCTGACACGGAGCTGCAGTTTAGGGGATGGCCTCTTGTCAGCCTCCAGCTGTCGCAGCCCTGTCTGCACAAGCTGAGGGCTTTAAAGGAAATGCTCTTTTCATGGCAACTGATGGGTTTTTATCCCTAACTAAAGCAGCCCGTGCAAACGGAAGGAGTCTCCAGCAGCTGATCTGTTGGAGTGGGATCAGTTGTAACCTGCAGCTGGAGAACCTCTGGATCTGTGTAAAACAACCTCGTCCCAGAGTGAAAACAGGGTTTGCCCAGGTCTCTCCTTAATTTCCTGTATCTTCTTTGGTTTTCATCCTTAATTCTTACGTGTTTGGGTAGAATTTCCCAGACTTTACTGAGCTTAGTCAGCCTTCCCAGCAGCTTTTACAGCTCTGCAATCACCCATGACACATCAGGAATTAAGCACTGAAAAAAGCCCAAACAAACAAAAAATCCCAAGGAGAGTCCAACAGAGCTTCCTACTTTTCAGAAGGTCCCTGGAAACTGATGAGAACATGAATGAATTCCAGCAATTTCCGAGCTTTTGTCAGGTATTTTAGAAAGTGAAACGATTCCTCCGTGCTGTGGTGAATTTGAAAGTCCTCCTTGGGTGGTGTTGGCCTTGCTGGCTGCCAGCTGTTGGATAATCCTGACATTCCAGACTCTCTGGGCGTGGTTCTTCCTGAGCCTGGCTCAAGCTCTACGTGTTTGGCTTGGACCAGTCAAAGCTGAGACCAAACCCTCTGACAGAGCATTTTATTCACAGGTGGTTCCTCTCTGAGACAAACCACTCGAACAGCTCAGGAAGGCTCTGAGGACTCTGGTTATTGAATAACTTTTGTATTCTGGCTGCCCGTTCACCCCCAGAGCCTGGGAAGTGGCTGCAGTGATTTATTGCTCCGTTAGGGCTGGGAAAGAGCCACCCTGGCTGGGCACTCCATGCACAGGGCACTGGCAGGAATTATATTCACAGCTTGTCATCTTTGTCCTTGGAAATTTCTTTTAGTGGTGTGGTTTCTAGAGAAATAAGTTGATTTTTTTGTAAAGGCTGTTGATGATCTGCTTTTGAACAGTCATTGATAAAAGCCAACCTGGGCTGTTGCTAAAAATAATCCCCAAGTTCCTGACTCTGATTTACCCTTCTGGGATTGTCCTTCTTTTCCCACACCCAAATGTGACAATGCCATCTGAGAAACACACTTGGGGTGCACAGCAGAGCCCCCAGCCAGGCCAGGGTTGGTTTTAAATCAAATACCAAATTAAATCATGCTGAGATTTAAAAGCACGTTTAGAACTCCTCTTGCTGGTGTCTGAAATGTCAGAGTGCAGGAAGCTCAGCACTTTGTTCCTCCATAGCACTGGAAATCCATTTATTTAAGGATATCAGCAAAGGAAACGCTCCTCCTGCCTTAGGAGGACAGAAATATAAATGAATATGAATATAAAGATCAAATGTATGGAATTCTAGGAAGCATTTTTCCTATTTCAAATACATATGGAATAGAATGATAGAACAGACTGGTTTGGGCTGGAAGGGACATTAAAGAACATCCAATCCCACCCCTGCCGTGGGCAGGGACATCTTCTGCTCTCCCAGGTTCCTCCAGCCTGGCCTTGGACACTGCCAGGGATCCAGGGGCAGCCACAATTCTCTGGGAATTCTCTGGGAATTCCATCCCAGCCCCTCTCCTCCCTCCCAGGGAAGGATTTCTTCAGCAAATAATACTAATATAAACATGATAATGATGCCTAGTACAGAGCCTAAGAGTTAATTTAAGTCAGTTCTTCTCATTCTGGATACCTGCCTGACTGAACCAGTGAGGGATGCGGGCAAACCCATATTTGGATTATTCATAAAGCCCCACTTTCCTTCAGCAGCTCTGGAAAGAAACACAGCTCTTGATGCTCACTTTATTCATCCCTGAATAACTGATAGGTGAGAGTTGAGATCACTTTTTGTAAGTGTTCTCTCAACATTTGATAAGTGATAAGCACAAAACCCCAAATCCGGTGAGGGAAAACCCAACACCAGCAATGCAGACCGTGCAGAGAACTGAAACCCTTCACTGACAGCAGAGTGCTGTGAGTTCATTTCAGTAATTCTAATTAAAATCGATCCGGTGGCAACACCCAGGCCCTGGGACTGGGCTGTGGGAGCTGCTGTGCCCTGACAAAGGCAGGGCAAAATCCCTGGACTGCAGCCAGCCTGGATCCTCCTCTGCCATCAGCTCTCCAGGGCAGGATTCCACGTTTCCCACGTTTCCCAATTAAAATCAGCCAGAGCTGCCCATGTGGCTCAAGGTTTGGGGCCTCAGCCAGCTGCCATGGGGGGCTATAACCACATATAAATTATTTTATTTATTATCTCCTCTTCTAAAAACCACGTTCGTTATTCTGCTGTGACTGTAGTTAAATAAGATTGAATGATTTGGGATTTTGTACTTGTTAGGTAACAATCCCCATCCATGCTCCACCTTTTGCTGGGAATGCTGCTGTGCTCAGGGTTTCGTGAGAACATCGATGCCATCCCTGTGGGGACAGGTTTGTGTAACACAGCTCTGCCACCGTGGGAATTCAGCTGCTTCTGCAGGTGCAATGCCAGGAATAAATGGAGCTGGGGAGGAGCTGGAGGTTTAGATCTGCTGCGCTGGGACATCTCACAGCAGCCTCCCAAAAATGAAAATGTTTCTTAAAACATCTTAAAATCTCAGAATGGTTTGGGTTGGAAGAGACCTTAAATCCCACCCAGTGCCACCCCTGCCATGGCAGGGACACCTTCCACTGTCCCAGGGTGCTCCCAGCCCCAATGTCCAGCCTGGCCTTGGGCACTGCCAGGGATCCAGGGGCAGCCACAGCTGCTCTGGGCACCCTGTGCCAGTCCTTATACCAAATTTAAATCTGTATCTCATATTTCAAAATTACTTGACCTACTCATATTTTTGGCAGCTTGCTTTTGAGTGGCTTTTCTCCCTTTCCCATGTGTCACCAGCGTTATTGCTCTGAACTTGATGAGGCAGCAAGGCAGATAAAATAAGTGCAAACCCTTGATCCTGGCAGCAGCTCTCGGGTTTATCTACCTCTGGGTGTTGTTCTGTGTGTTTTGTTCTTTTTCCTGCAGCAGCCTTAAAACCTTTCTCTATCAAAATGGTGCTAATTCAGTAGTAGGTGGGAAAATATTTAAAGTCAGACAATAAATTAACAGAATGAAATTTAAAAAAAACCAACAACCTGGAAGGTCAATTAGGTTTGTAAATCTCTTAATAAAGTGCTGAGTGCTGCTTTTCTGTTCTTCACCGAACTGCTGAAAATCAAACTCAATTTGACAGAAAGTTCCCATTTTGTGGTTTTTTCCCTCGTTCAAAGATGCAGGCCAATATCCCAGGGGATAAGTTGGTATTGTCAGGAATGCTGCAGCATTTCTGTGCCTTTTGGGGGGGTCTTATTTTATACCACTTCCATCCCCAGACTGTTTTGTGGCTATTCTTGTTCTCACTTAAAGTATTGTAGTTACAGGTGAACACAGGATGGATACATCCGTCAGCGGCACGAGCAAGGAGATCTTAGGATGGATATCCTTGGCTATCCCTATGTCTTTGGATTGGATATTGGGAAGGAATTCCTCCCTGTGAGGGTGGTGAAACCCTGGAATGGGTTTCCCAGAGAAGCTGTGGCTGCCCCTGGATCCCTGGAATTGTCCAAGGCCAGGTTGGACAGAGTGCTGGGATAGTGGCAGGTGTCCCTGCCCATGGCAGGGCTGGAATGGGATGAGCTTTAAGATCTTTGCAACCCAAAGCAATCTGTGATCCTCTGATCCACTTGCAGGAGTGCCAGCACTCACCTTGGAATGTTGTTTCGGACACCTGGAGTCCTGCATCCACAAACTGCTCACAGGTGCCACTGAAGAGGCCGAACGTGAGGCTGACGGTGACGGTGGAGTTGGTGCGGGAGAAGCGAACCTCGCTGCTCACCCACTGCGGGGTGGCCAGCACCACGCAGATCACCACGAAGGAGCTCACACAGGTACAGAAAGCAGAGGCAAACATGCATGTTTTCCTCCTGGATGGCATCTTCCCACGGATTTTTCCCCCAGTTCAGAGGGTTTCGGTCCCTTTAGTCCGGTTTACCATGAGGGTGATTCCTCCTCGGCGCCGTCCGCGCTCTGCGCGAGCACAGAACCAGCCTGGCAAACTTTAAGCAAACAGCAATAAAAATGGAAAAGAATTGAACTTTGCTCTGGGGAAAAGGTGTTGCCGTGGAGACAACCAAAGCAGCCTGGCAAAGGCCAAAGGAATTGTCCATGGGTGATTTATGGTCCTTGCCAGAGCGGCGCTTCCCAGGTCGCCGCTCTGGATTCACCCAGAGCCTGGAGCTGGCACGTTCCCAGCTCACCTCGCTCCTCCTGGGACAGTCCCGATTTGTTGCTTTTTCCTCTTAAAATCCTGATAGCTGGGCTGGAAGGAATTTTTGTTAAATCCATACCTGATGTTTTATAGTAAAGAGTTGTAAAATGTTCTTTCTCTGTTCAAATTCCCAGCTTGCCTAAGATCTACCCAACCATCCCCTTGGGAAACATTTTAAACTCTTTACATTTGGGAAAACACTGGGTTGCTCTTGGGTTTTGGTTCTGTCTACTGTCAATGGGTTATTTTCTATGAAGAGCTCCAATTCCTAATCAAATTCCACGTATTTTCACAGAATAACTCCTTCCCTTTCTCTTTTTGTCAGGGAGGAGACAAATACCTTGAGCAGGCCTTCATTTCAGGGAAGCAGTGGATATGTAAAGGGAGAAATCCTGAAACAAATCTATTCTGGGCTATAAAGCAAGGGAATATAATCATTTTTTTAACCTCAGCTGACCTAAACAAGGACAAAAACCAGTAAAATTATGATTTCAACCAGAATCTTCATTGCTTAATGAAAAAAACTGAAGCCAAATTTCTAGAATTTGAGTTAAACTCAGGCCCCATTTTTTTTGGGCTGAAACCTGGAACATAAATTAATAATTAATTGCCAGGGTAGAGTAACAAAGGTTCCATCAGCTTTTATTTCTGTTAATTATAATGTCATTATCCCACTTTATAGGGGATCCCTGCTCCTGGATCATCCAGAGCTTTTTAATTAACCTTTAGGGAACAATCTGCTTCAACAGTGCTGCTACATCAGTCTGTGGAGTTCTTGTCCTGAAGCTTCCCTGCTTTGTCCTGTGAGGGCAGGGAGAAATTCCTGAATTTTTTATGGATTTGAAATACAAGAATTTTTTGGGAGGAGATAATGCCTGTTCTGCAAAGCAGTGCTATTGTACTGAGATTTTTCTGCTTTGTGATTTTTTGATCCCAAACTTTTAAGCAGTAATTAGATTTGAAATCAATATATTTTGTTTCTGGTCTTTTACATAAGATAGTCTTGATTTTTATTTCATTTTTCAAGCTCTTTGAGATTTCGATGCTATTTTTGAGGTCATTGTTTATAGAAATACAGAAATGTAATTTTTTTAAAAGTATTTAAGTTTTATTCCTAAAGAATCTAGATGCTTCATTAACATAGTGGAAATCAGTCAGGATTTGATTTAAACTTTGAGGAATGAAAGGAAATTTCTTACCCTGTCTGAAGTAATAAGAAACCTGCTTCATTTTCTGTCCTGTACCCAGTTAAACTTTAACCCCAGAAATACAGCAAGGCTTTGTTAGGCTGAGCCACCTCTCCAGGTTCATTAATCCACCAGCTCTGTTCTCCAAAGGACATAGTCCAAGACTTTATAATCCAAGGATATTTTCTAATAAACTGAGCTCAAAGCTGCCCTCCTGCCATCAGCTGTGCCACTTGTCCCCTGTGAAATATGGCTTGAAAAAAATCAATGTTTAAGAAGTGATGTTTGTCTCGCTAAAAACTTCCAGGGAATTATTTTTCAGCTCCTTCAATTTTGATGAATTGAGCATCCACCCCTTTAAAAATACTAAATAACAGAGACTCAGAGCATGGTGAATAGCCTGGAGTGCCTTTCGTTGCAATCTGACTCAATTATGTTCAGTTTTTGGTGACTCAGCTCAAATTGTTATGGCTCAAACTATTGGAACTCTCCTGTGGCTCAGGGAATTGCTCTGTAAATGAGACCATAATTTGCTTTTTTCTTGCCTGTCACCTTGAGGTTTATTCTCTGCCTAATCTATGATTCCTTGTCTTTTTTTTTCTCCTCACAGCTACCTATAAAAACATCATAAAACCTGGAATTAAAGCTGTAGCTTGACAGGACACACCTCATCACTTGAGAGAAAGGAGAAGATATTGGTTTCCTCTGACTCAGAGAAAATATTTCCTGATCAGCTCCTTATCAACTCTGCCCCCACGGATCCTGACTCAGCCCTGCACAGCAATCGGAGAGAAGAATCAGATTGATTTGTTAGGAACCAGGGGGGCAGCAGAGAGAGCTGGAATCCTTTGCTACATAAAATAACCCATCATTTTAAAGGATTGCTTATGTGAGTGTTTCACTTCTGTTGAAGTCAGTTTGCTTTAAGCAAAAAACACAAAAGGAAAGCCTTGAAACTCAAACATCTCATGCACATCTATTTTTTTTAATGCTGCAAACACATTCTTACATGTGAAAACCACAAATCCCATGGGGTTTGATGCCCACAGCTCCAGAAGGATCAGAGATGAGGGAGGAATTCTTCCCTGTGAGGATGCCCAGAGAAGCTGTGGCTGCTCCTGGATCCCTGGAAGTGTCCAAAGCCAGGCTGGAGCAGCCTGGGACAGTGCAAGGTGTCCCTGCCCAAGACAGGGATGGGTTTTCAGGTCCTTTCCAACCCAAACCATTCTGGGATTCTGGGATGCTCTCCCGAGGGATGCCAGCAGGGCAGGATCCAGGATTTGGCTCTCAGGTCAGTGCTCTCAGCTGTGCTCAGCAGCAGCCAGGGAAATTCAAGGTGAAGCCACTGCAAATTATTCTCAGTTCTGCTGCAGCTGCAATACTTCACTGCTGCTGGTTTTAAAATTCTGTGTTCTGCTTAAATATTTAATTTCAAAGCAACTGACTGCTGGCAAGGTGACTTGGCAGGAAGTGCTGCTGATATTTGGGATTTTCCTTGGGCCTGACCTTCGTGGTGCATCCCTGGTCTCCCACAAAGCCTTGACACCCTTTTTAATTTCCATTTTTGATGACTGATTGCAGAGGAGCTCAGCTGCTTCAGCCTTCAGCTGGTTTTTGCTCCAAAAAGATTCAAAAAACTTCCAGGATGTGCAGGATCAGTCCATGGATTCCATGCAGGATCAAGGCATGTGTTACCAATATTGCCTCTCCCTCTACTATGATGGGTAAATTGGAATTAAAGCAAATTATAGAATATTAAGAATGACATCCAGGTTTTTTCCTCTGGTGCTTTGCAGCCATCATTCAGATGGGAACAGAGATTTGTGTGTGCCTTTTGGACTGGGAGAGGGAGATGGGATAAAGCATCAGAGCTTTTATTGGAGCTGGAGTTGAGAAATGTGAAGCTGAACTGATCTGCAAATGATTGCAACAGTTCCTTGGAAAACTGGGAGAGGGTGTGAGCACAATGGGTCCCTGCCCGCTGCTGCTGCGGGCTGGATTTGCACAATTCCATCTTCTGATTTCTTCTTTCGCTCTGACCTTTTTTTTCCACAGCACTTTTGAAAGACAAAGCAAACACATTTGAAATTTTTCTTGGATTTCTTCCCAGGAAATGCCCAGAACTTCTCAGCTGAGAGCTCTATTACAGGATGCTTGTGGATGTCTGAGCTCTGACGCTGGAGTGGGATCACAGCTGGAATCCTGTCCCTCAGGCAGGTGGAATGTTGTCAGCAGCCCCTCGGAGCTCCATCCTGTCCCCCCAGCAGCCAGCAGGAACTGGGAAAAAAATAGGGAAAAAAACCTGGAGAATTTCCAGGCGGGAATTAAAATAAGTGGAAGATCCCAAAGCCACCAGGCTGGAATCAGTGTTTTATCCTGGTTTTAATCCTGGTTTAAAATCATTGTTGCTGCCAGGCCACCCCTTGGACCTACACCAGAGTGAGTTGTGTCCACTCTGCATTCTTTGGCCAAAGGCCTGGAATGCCAGGAAAAGGGGGAATGGCTTCCCACTGCCCGGTGAGCTGGGATACTGGGAAGTGGGAACACCCCTTGGCAGCTGCAGGGACAGCCCCGAAATTGCCTTTTCTCCAAGATGTTTGGATTAATAAATCATCCAGCATCAAGTTTTGATGGGAAGTGAATCCTTCCATGGGCAAGTTTAATTTCTACAACATCTCACAGGGCACCCAGCCCAGCAGGGGAAGGGGAGCAGCAGCTCCTGCAGCATCTGACTCCCTGTTTGTCCTGTTTCTCCCCATCTCCAAGCTGTAAAACCCTTGGTGGGAATGTCTGCAGGCCATTATGGTAAAATAAGGAGTTTTAAAATGAAATTTTTAAATTATAGATCTATTTTCCACTTTTCTTTCACTCCAAAAGTCATGGTCTGCAGTTATCAAAACAACAGAGCTCCACTAAAGCCTTTAAGATCTCTCAGGGTGTCTTTTCTCCACACCCTAAGAGATGACACAGCTTTAAAATGATGTGTTTTGGTCTTA
This sequence comes from Ifrita kowaldi, assembly GCA_013398055.1. Classification (NCBI taxonomy): domain Eukaryota; kingdom Metazoa; phylum Chordata; class Aves; order Passeriformes; family Cinclosomatidae; genus Ifrita; species Ifrita kowaldi. The sequence goes on along the minus strand of VZRS01011941.1, from coordinate 108,957 downwards.
ACATGTTTTAATCTATGACTGAATCGTGACATTGAATGGTCAAGTGCAGTTCAGTGAAGAATGAGGGGACAAAAAAACCTCCTGGCATTTTAAGAAACAGAAAAGACAGCCCTTGCAATATTTTCATTTTAATAAAACGGGGCTTTGAAGCTGCTTCAAGGTGTGGAGTGTTTAAAACAACGCCTTGAGGTGGAGGAGGAGAGAAGAGCAGGCAGGGCAGGCTTTCCTTTATTGCAATTTCTGTAACAATTATAACGAGATGTGGGTTTGAACACTTCAATCTGTTCCTACAGACTCCTAATTTCAGATTCCAAATGGAAAAACCTTCGACAAAGTCCCCTTTGAAGTCATTAAATTAACTACTGCTGCAGTATTGCTCAGCCTCACGCTTTTGCCCAATTATTCCTACTTTGAAGAGCTTTCCCTGCATTTTCAGGCTGAGATGTGTTTGCAGCCACAGAAATCACAGGGCTGTGCCAGTTCTTTGCTGTCCTGCCTCTGATTTCTTCAGGAATTTACAGTTTTTCTTCCAGTACATCAGCAAAAAGACTGAGCCACCATGCTCTACCAAGGGAATCATGTTGGATACCAGAAATTCAATGTTGGTGTTCAAATATTGCCTCTTTCCTATCATTTATTCCCTGAGCTTGCTCAATTGTTCCTACTTTGAAGAGTTTTTGCCCAATTATTCCCACTTGGAAGAGTTTTCCCTGCATTTTCAGGCCAAGATGTGTTTGCAGCCACAGAAATCACAGGGCTGTGCCAGTTCTTTGCTGTCCTGCCTCTGATTTCCCGATTTTTTCAGGACATTTTAAATTTGTGGTCCAGTAAAGAGACAGATCTCCTGTGTTGGAACACCAAAAGAAAATGCTGCTGTTCAAATATTGCCTCTTTCCTATCATTTATTCCCTGAGCTTGCTCAATTATTCCCACTTTGAAGAGTTTTCCCTGCATTTTTAGGCTGGGATGTGTTTGCAGCCACAGAAATCACAGGGCTGTGCCAGTTCTTTGCTGTCCTGCCTCTGATTTCCTGACTTCTTCAGGACATGTCTGATTTTTATTCCAGAATATCAGCACAGAAATCAACCTACCGTGCTGCTAGCGAGGGAATCATGTTGGAATACCCCAAAATTCAATGTTGGTGTTCAAATATTGCCTTTTTCCTGCCATTCATCCCCTGAGCTTGAAGCAGAGGAGATTCCTCTCTGCACCAGAGAGCGGCAAATGCCTGGAATTGCTCGAGGTGAAGCTCCCAGCACTTCTGCTGGAATATCACTGCTGCAAAGGGAGGGATGCAGGGGTTGGGGGCAGCCAGGAGCTGTGGGAGGCCCTGCAGCATCTCTGGGAAATGGGAAGCGAGGGTGAAACGGCTGCCAAAGAGCTGCCACTGCTGAGAGGGTTTTGATTTGTGATGGGGAGAGAGGAAAAGACACCTGAGCAGTGGGCTGTGAGGTGGAGGAAGGAAAGTCCCTGTTGGAGCAGGACTGGGATAAATGTGGGAACATCTGCCCGTTGTTATCTTATTTTTGCACAGCATTTCAGCCTTCCACTTTCTTAAGTTCATTTTTTGGTTCCTGTCTTCCTTCTGTCAAGGTAATTAAATTGCTACTAAATGGCTTCCAGTCCCACAGCAGCTTCGTTTCTCATCCTCTTTCTCACCAGCAGAAATTCTCAGACTTTGTCTGCAGAGATCTGAAATTGGGTTTCAAGACACTTCATCCCTCAGATCCCCACTCCTGGCCTTTAAATCTGGATTTCTGGCTGAAGCTCTCTATCAGAGAGCATCACACTGGGTTGTTTTCCTGCAGCCAACAAAAAACCAGCCTCAGGCTGTTGGCTGCAGCTCGTTAATGTGTCCTGGAAAACACAAATGGCACAAACCTGGCCTTGGAGCATCCTGGATGAGACTGGAAGGGAGCAGAGCTGGGAGCACTGGTAGGGACTAACAGGGCTAAATTATCAATATAATTCTGAACATGAGTGTGGAGGATTGGATGAAGTTTACAACTTTATTCCACAATTGCACTATTGATTTAGATATTCCCCTAATAAATCCCTTCCCACCAAATAATGCATGAACAACTCCAGAGTGCATGTTCTTGGTGCTTTATGGTACAGCTTGGATCCCCATTTCTGTCTCATGACTCATTAATTTTGGGACCACACAGCCTAATAGCACTTTTAACTCCTGCACTAATAGAAAACATGGTCATTTTGTCCAACATGTACAATAATTCTATTTCTTTGATTGCCTGGCTATAAGCACTCATTTAAATTAATGTCCAATCCCTTGCAAATGGTTACCAGTGAGAAAATTGCTGACTTGCAGGCATTTGATCTGCAAAAATGTTCATTCAAACCCAGCTCCTCCCTGGTGCTGTGCCCACTTGTGCTGCCATGTCTCCTCGTGGAATTTCAGCCTCCCTCTAAGTTGCTGTTTCCTTGCCAACACGATGCCAAAGGGACACAATTAGGCCCTGATGAAGTTTCCTGCAGAAGACACAAATATTCACAGATGTTCTGATTTTTTTTTTTTGTTCTGGTGGGTCTTTCTTGACACCCCCTAATTGTGTGACATCCTTTGGAGCACCTAAATGTTGTGTGCATGGATGTGGGGGTTTGGAAAATAACATGGAGAGTCGTTAAGGTTGGGAAAGACTTTTAAGATCGCTTGGATCTTTCCTGGAGCAGGGATTTCTCCTGCTGGGATGCTCTTCTTGTTCTGGGACATCCTTTGGAAAACTTAAATGTGGGGTGTATGGGCATGGGGGGTTTGAAAGTAATCCAGAGCTTGATTAAGGTTGGGAAAGACTTTTAAGATTACTTTATTCTTCCCTGAAGGTGGGATTTCTTCTCCTGGGAGGCTCTTCTTGCTCTGGGACATCTTTTGGAAAACTTAAACGAGGCGTTCATGGGTATGGGGAGGGTGGAAAGGAAAATATAGAATCATTAAGGTTGGGACAGACTTTTAAGATCACTTGGATCCCTCCTGGAGGAGGGATTTCTCCTGCTGGGAGGCTCTTCTTGTTCTGGGACAGCTTTTGGAAAACTTAAGTATGGTGGCCATTGGTATGGGGAGGGTTGAAAATACTGCAGAGTTTCATTGGGAAAGACTTTTAGGATCACTTGGATGCCTCCTGGAGCAGGGATTTCTCCTGCTGAGAGGCTCTTCTTGCTCATCTTTTGGAAAACTTAAATACGGTGTGCATGGGTATGGGGGGGTTTGAAAGTAATCCAGAGTTTGATTAAGGTTGGGAAAGACTTTTTTAAGATCGCTTAAATGGGATCCCCCTTCTGGAGAAGAGATTTCTTCTGCTGGGCAGCTTCTCTGTCTCTGGGACATCCTTTGGAAAACTTAAACGTGGTGCATTGGTATGGGGGGCTTGAAAGTAATCCAGAGTTCGATTAAGGTTGGGAAAGACTTTTAGGATCACTTGGATGCCTCGTGGAGCGGGGATTTCTCCTGCTGGGAGGCTCCTCTGGCTCTGGGAAAGGTGTGTAGCAGGGACTGGAGCCAAGAGGCAGCAAGATGTGCCTTGAGCCGCCGTGACTCCTGATTCTCGGTAATCCCCACCTCCCTGTCCTACTTTCCCACCTGCCGTTTCTATTTCGGGTCTCCCCGTCCCGCTCCGCGGTCCCTCGGAGGGGACGCCGGGCACCGCCAGCCTCAGGTGTGTCCCTCGCACCGCAGGGCAGCGACACTTCCAGGGGAGCCGGGCAGCGAGGGCCGGGCCCTGCAGGGAGGCAGGACCCACCGAGGACCGCGGGAGCACGCGGGGATGGGGGCACGGGAGCTGCGGCATCGCCAGAGCCGGGCGCGCTGCGAGGAGCTGCGGAGGGAGCCCGGCGCTCGCAGCCGCCGCGTGTGCCGGGGAGCGGCGGGGCTGTGCCGGCCGTGGCGGTGGAGCTGTGCCGGCGGTGGCG